>PVIA01013635.1:0-31167 GCA_004024845.1 Tonatia bakeri
ATGGAGTGGACCAGAGGGAAGAAAGGAACAACCAAACAGAAAAGAATGAAGAAACAAGAATTCAAAAAACTGAGGAGAGGCTTAGGGACCTCCAGGACACCTTTAAACGTTCCAACATCCGAATTATAGGGGTACCAGAAGGGGAAGAGGAAAAGCAACAAATTGAGAACTTATTTAAACAGATATTAAAAGAAAACTTACCCAATCTGGCAAGGGAAATAGACTTCCAGGAAGTTCAGGAAGCTCAGAGAGTCCCAAACAGGTTTGACACAAGGAGGAACACGCCAAGGCACATCATAATTACATTAGCCAAGGTAAAAATGAAGGAGAGAATCCTAAAAGCAGCAAGAGACAAGGAGACAGTTACCTACAAAGGAGTTCCCATCAGACTGTCAGCTGATTTCTCAAAAGAGACCTTGCAGGCAAGAAGGGGGTGGAAAGAAGTATTCCAAGTCATGAAAGGCAAGGACGTACATCCCAGGTTGCTCTATCCAGCAAAGCTTTCATTTAGAATGGAAGAGCAGATAAAGTGCTTCTCAGATAGGGTCAATTTAAAGGAATTCATCATCACCAAGCCCTTACTATATGAAATGTTAAAGGGACTTACCTAAGAAAAATAAGATTAAAAATATGGCCCTGGCTGGCATAGCTCAGTGGATTGAGCGCGGGCTGCGAACCAGGCATCGCAGGTTCGATTCCCAGTCAGGGCACATGCCTGGGTTTCAGGCCATGTCCCCCAGCAACCGCATATTGATGTTTCTCTCTCTCTCTCTGCCTCCCTCCCCTCTCTAAAAATAAATAAATAAAATCTTTAAAAAAAAAGATTAAAAATATGAACAGTAAAAAAAAGTCATCAAATGGAGGGTTAGCAACAGGGAAGTGGGAGGAAGAGAAAGGGGGGAAAGATATAGAGAATAAGTAGCATAGACAATAGGTAGAAAACAGACAGGGGGAGGGTAAGAATAGTATGGGATAGGTAGATACTAAAGAACTTATGACACATGGACATGAACTAAATGGGGGGAATGTGGGTGGGAGGGGATGGGCAGGGTGGAGGGGAGTGAAGGGGGAAAATGGGACAACTGTAATAGCATAATCAATACAATAAAGAATTAAAAAATACTAGGAACGGTAAAATGACAACAAACTCAGTTATTAACAACCACGCCTAAAAAAAAAAAAAACACTAAGCAAACAACTAGAACAGGAACAGACTCACAGAAATGGAAATTACATGGAGGGTTATCAGCGGGGAAGTGGACGAGAGAGAATGGAGGTGAAAGGTACAGGGAATAAGAAACATAATTTGGTAGGTACAAAATAGACAAAAGGAGATTAAACATATCATAGGAAATGGAGAAGTCAAATAACTTATACAAATGATCCACGGACATGAACTAAGATGGAGGAATAATAGTAGTGGGAGTACAGTGCAGAGAGGAATTAAGAGGAGAAAAACATGGGACAACTGTAATAGCATAATCAATAAAATACATTTTTTATTATAATAACCACAACATATGTAACATACATACAAATTCTTAAGCCCCTGGGGCTTTGGACATAAGATTAAGAATGAAATTCATTCCACACATCACTCTTCTTAACATTATGGGGCCCTATTAAGTTGGAGCTATGAAATATTCAATTTAGGGTACATATTTAAGAACCAAATACTCAGTTTATCAGCCAGCTGCAGTGACGGAAGAGCTCGCCTTGCCCTTTCTTCTAACTACTAGATGTTTGACAATGGAGAACTAACTGTTAAACTACTGAACTTGATTCAAACTATTTCCACTTACATAGAGTTTGGGGAGAATGAAAATGTTTGTTACTACCTGAACAACCTGAAACAAGTGTAGACACTTCTGGTCATTTGTAAGTCAAAAGTATTTAAAAACCTATCTTGTATGATAATAAAAATAGATAATTCAAAAATTATCTTCATACAATTAATTTCTAGATTTATAGAAATTTTGTTAGAATAAGAAAGGATCTGAAGGTCCAGGTGGCTCAAAATGTTATTTCTTACTAAATGTTACAACGTAGCACAGTATTTTGCAGCTACAGCTGTAAACAGGATGAGCTGACAGGAACTCACTTTGAAAGTAGCCAACTGCAGAGAAATCAACATGTAATTGACCAAATAGTATACATAAGCAATGGCTAAACCTTGCTTCAGCAAGGCCGAGCTTTGGATATGAATCTCCTGTCTCCTTTACTTGCTGCAAGTAAATAAAACCACCCTGCAACAATCTGTCTCACTTTTTAATAGAGTACCCCAAGCTGTGAACACCCTGAGTTCTGTAACAATTTCTGTGTATCATTGTCTTGTGAAGCATGTATAAAAGGGTTTTTTAATATGCAGCATTGAAATGTGAAGTCATTCCTTAATACTAAATTCAGAAATTCACTTGCACTTTTTAAAAAATTGATTGTTTACTTGAAGATTCAAGGTCATACTCCAATGAGTTGGGTGCATTTTGTTGCCTTTGCTGCAATTCCCCTGAGTATTTAAATGACCAGTGGGGCCCTAAATGCAGCTGGTTGACTTACTAATAGCCTCACTGCAATCAAAGGAAAACTTCTTTCTGGCTTAAGGAGCCTGGACTGCGATTGCAAGCAGTTGGCTGTGCTGAACCTCCTGGGGACTACAATAGAGGGACTCAGGAAGACAGACACACTCTTAGCATTTTAATCATACTTTTTCAGCTGGGATGGGGGTGGAGGAAGAATCAACTTCCTGCTTGCTTTAAAGTTTGGGAACAGAAGATTCAAGCATATGAACTTGTAGCTCTACCTCTCTCTCTGTGGCCTTCCTGTCCCTTTTCAAGTCAGGTACTGAGCCCTAGGCCTCCCAATTTGATCTGGGAATTTGCATGGGCACCACACTTCCCTCATTAAACCACACTTACAGATTTTATCCACACTTCAAGTTTTTCTAGGTTTTGCCTAAGAAAGTAGTCACCTGTCCTTGCCCACTCACTTGTGCCAGGTGCAGCATCCTGGGTTTACCACCAAAAGTGACTTGACAGATGCTAAAAGTTGGTGCTGGGACTTGGCACTTGGACTGAGGGATCTGAGATTTCCGGGTATTCAGCAGATCCCATTATCACTGGTGAATTACTTTCCAGCCCATTGTAATAGCCTTCCTACTGGACCCACTCCAGAACAAATGGTCTGAGGACGTTGTCGGCCTCCTTTTCAATGGCAAAGTGTTCTTGTAGTGTCTTCTGTAAACATCTGACCCTGCAACCACCCTCTGTGGATATGTTACCTTCTAAGCTTATCTGTTAACCTGAGTTAAGCTTCCTTAACCTTCCTGTTTCCACCTCCAATCAGTGGAACCCAGTGCCAAGGAAAACGGAAATGACTGACAATATTTACAACAATAGAGCCATTTAATTATTGATTTTTTAAAATGGGAGCTGCTTAGGAATAATGGTAAAATAATACTTGAAATACCAGAAATATCAAAGTGTAAGCATTCCTTTAGTGTGACTCTAAAGCAAAATATAATAGGAAACATTTAGTTTGCAAATCTAACTGCATTCCCTCCCCCAATAGCCTAGAAATGCACTTTAAACAGCATAAATGTGATAAATCATCTTTAGTCTTTCAATCTGAAAAATTAAGTGGCAGAGGGTGCTAGGATAATTATACTAGTCAATAATAGTTTCAGTTGTATTTAATACCTGAAACAACTCTTGCTTCAGGTGAAAACAGGGATTGAGTAAAACATACACACAAAGACACAAACAAACAAAACTTATAGCCTGAGGACTTCAGGGAGAAATCATTTGATTGGACCTGGGCAGCCCATGTTAAGAGCTGAGCTGCCTCTCTATGCTCCTCCCTGCCCACGGTGGGAAGAAAATACCCTTTTCTGCTCCAGAAATCAGAGTAAAACCTCAATCCATGCAAATCATTAGTCAAGGCCTTGGACTGGCCAATGCAAAAATTAAATGGCCATTATATTTCCCCAACAGAATTAAATAATGTTTTCCATTTATTTAAAGATTTTATTTATTTTTAAACAGAGGAGAAGGGAGGGAGAAACCAAGGGAGAGAAACATCAGTGTGTGGTTGCCTCTTGCACGCTCCCTACTGGAGACCCGGCCTGCAACCCAGGCATGTGCCCTGACTGGGAATAGAACCAGCAACCCTTTGGTTTGCAGGCTAGCACTCAGTCCACTGAACCACACCAGCCAGGGCTAATGTTTTCAATTTTATCATACCCATCTCTAACTAAAAATTTCCCAAGTTCTTGAGTTTACTTGAGAACAAATTAAATGAATGTGCTTCAAACCAGTATTAATAAATTTGCAAATAGCTGAGTTTGCCTAGTTGACTTTTGTTTTTTCCTTTCATTGAACTGCTCCAAGATATAATTTTAATTGGCATACATAATTGCTTTTGTGAGTAAGATAATTCCCAAGTCAAATAAAGGAACTGAGTCAGTATTTTGTAATATATATTTCATCACCCACCTACACATGTTTGTCATCTACCAAGTGGGAGTGACAGGGGTTAGGAAGGGTGTTATTGGGGAGACACCTGAATTAGGGCCCTCCCCCTGCCAGCTTGTTCCTTGGTTCTTGCCTTGCTCACAAGACAAATTCAAGTGAGAGACAAACACGTATCATGGAAATGAGATAGCAAGTTTATTTATGAAATGTGTACAAGCACAAAGCTGCAAGCAGACTCCCGGCTAGTCTGAATGCCCCACATATAGAGGAAATAAAGTTGTTAGTAAGTCTGTTCTCTACACTTGAGCTGAGGCTAAAAGTGGGTACTCAGTTAATGTGCGTACACTGACTATTGAGGTTCAGGGGTTATATACCTTAGACAGCTTCTAGGCTCCCCCTCCTTCTTCCCCTTCTAAACCTTGTGAACAATAGACAGCTACAAAAGCTTTCTTTCTCAGCTAGTAAAGGTTCTTTGTCTTAGTGGAATTGCTACAGAAGCTCCCTTTCCCAGCACAGAGTCTCCTTCTGCACTATCCCTGCTTATGATATTCAGAACACCTGGCAATCTTATCGGACCAGGCTCAGGACTGCTGAGTCAATGGGTCAGACATGTGTCTCTCCTCCTCCTTGCCTTAGTTTACTACTTATCCTGTGTGACAAAAGCATGGGACTGGGAAGTGACCAGAGTTTGCACCTGCCACTCAAGCAGTCCTTTGATCTCCACTGAAGCTACCAGCCAATGGAATGGCTGAAAGTGGGGTGGGGGCACTGCAGCTGCTTCCCTCATTGGCTTTAGGATACATAGTTCAGGATGGTTGGTCAGCCAGCATACCCTAGCAGAGGTGTCCAACCTGTGGCCTGCAGGGTGCATGCAGCCCAGGATGTCTGTGAATGCGGCCCAACACAAAATCATTAATTTACTTGAAACATCATGAGATTGTTTTGTGATTACATGTTGCAATGTATTTAATGTGTGGCCCAAGACAACTCTTCTTCTTCCAGTGTGGCCCAGAGATGCCAAAAGGTTGGACAACCCTGGACAGAGTCTGTCCATCAGCCCAAGTCTAGCCCAGTCACTTCAGGTAGCTCTCCCTGCAGAGTGAGATGTTGTGTCTGTTCCACCCTTTCCTAGCCCTGCCCACAGGATGGTGTGGATAAAATGGTCCCATGGCTGAGAGAACATTTATGTTGGCACAGGACAGTGAAGCATGTAAACCAGTCCTCCTCAGGGCCTGTAGGATTGCCAGAGACTGCCATTCTTAGGAGCAGGACATGGATCTTTCCTGAGGTTAAAACTACTTCTGTTACCCTTTGACTGCTGAAAAATAAAAATAGAATTAATTTTAAAAGGTATTCAATATGTTAAAAGTTTTGTTGTTCTGGGGGGGTGTTTATTTTCAGCTAACCATCTCATTTTTGCAAAATAGCCCCCTCTGCTACCCTTAGGCAAGAACATGTAACTTTTTTGTAGTTTTCTGAACCTGAAACATGGATTGTTTTTCTTTATCACATCTGTGTTGGTGATATCTTTTATTAGAGCAAGAGACAGCATCTGTTTTTATTGCTTCTAAAATTTGTCTATTTAACATATGCCAAACTCCATGCTGTATAAAAGTAAGTCCTCTTTTTAAAACATTATCTTCATCTTAGTATTTTTGGTTTACTGTTCCCATAATTTCTCTTAGGCAATAATATATCTGTTTTGGTAAATTCTGGTCTTAATCATGGGGAAAGTAACTTTTAAGCTCTGGGACATTTTTCCCTAATGGTGACCTTATTTGTATGTATGTAGGGACTGCTTTAGTTGGCTTCCCAGTTCACACTGGGGCTTTCAATAAGTCTCTTCAGATCATCATCTTTACAAAAGAATTCACAGTATCCAACCCCTACCGGCTCCCCATCCCTTGCAATAGTTTCTGTAATGTTTGGTGTCACCTTCACTTGGTCTGCCTTCTCTGCTTTCAGTCTGCTGAATATTAATCTCTCCAAACCATCCCTGTAGGTATTTGGATTTCAGGCCAGATGTGAAACTTCCTGATGGCAGGGCCAAGAGACTGCCTTGGGCCCTCACATCTCTCCCTGTGCCTTCTAGGGCTCTTTTTAACACTCCCATGACAGGAGTGTTAACAGAAAGGGCTTCCATTCCATAAGTAAAAACAAGTTTCATTCAGTAGTTATTTTTGGCATGTGATTCTTCCGAGGAGAATAATCTGTTCGTTCCAAACATGGAAGTTAAACACAATGGTTGTTTTTCACTGCCTCTTAATTCCCTATTTCAAAATAGTCACTATCAGCTGATGCTCCAATTTCTTCTCAGTATCCAGTATGACGGTCTTTAATGTGAACAAGGCCAGCTGCAAGAAATATCAAGCCAGCCTGCCAAACCTGTGGGCCAAGGGGGGCAGGGAGCAAAACTGAAGGACTCCAATTCTCACGAAGACATCACTGAGCTCTGCAATTTTTCTCCAATTGAAACTGCTTCCTATTCAGTTCCAAAACAGTTCACTTCCTTGTGTTCTTGAACTTGGGCCAGGGTTGTTTCTTAGTCTTTACTGTTTTTCCTCTATAGTGCACTTAAGTAGAAATGTTTCTTTCAGTAGAGCAAGTTCCTTCAGTTCCACTATGAAGCAAGGGAATGTGGAGCCAGGGAGCCCTCACACAGAGAGAGGTTCATTTATTATCTCACCTTGTTTTGACTAGAATGTCAGACACAAAAAAGCAAGACCAGTTCAGCATTTTTAAGTTTTATTCTTTTCTGTGTTGCTCATGCTGAGAGAAGGCTGAGGAAAGGCATACTGCAGAATTTTAAGCCAGCTGCTTATAAGTGTTTTTAAGAGCATCTTGCCCAACTATTTATATTATGTTTATATTCAGGAAAAGAAAATCTCTGCTAAGACTAAAAAAAAAAAAATCCTCTTTGAAAACTCTGAATCTTGCCTCAGCAACTGTAAATGGGTACTTCTGCCCTCCCCCAGACTACAAGGAGATCTCTCAGGAGAATAGAGAAAATGTATGAAGAGTTAAACCTTATTTAAAATCAGCCTAATTTTCCCAGTGATAGTGTCCTGAAATTGTTGAAGTTCAAGTGAACAGGTAAAATCCAGTGCAACAGTACCAGAAGGACATTTAACAAGAGCCTTGCTAAAACCTAACAGCATATATAAGTGTGGTTTTAAAAAGGGATGATCATTTTTACTTCAAATTGTGTTCAGTTCTTCAAAAGAATCACAGAAATGACACTTTCCGAGTACATGTGGACTGCAAAAGGACTAAGAAGGTGATGACATCTCTGCACCCTGATTCCCACAAACCACCTTAGATGTGAAGCAATCATGCGTTGTCTGAGATGAACTGTAGGGTCAGAGCCAGAGTGTTGGGAAAAAGGATTTTTCCACCCATCAGATTAGCCAACACACACACAAAAATTAGCTAAAATCCATGTTGCTGAAAGTATAGCAGACACTCCAAAAAACAGCTTGTGGGAGTGAAAGTTCATGCACCTTTGAAGCACTTTACTTCTTCAAAATGTACAAAGCATACAGCCTTTCTACATAAGGTGACCCTGCTTATATCTCAACTTTTAAAAGTTTAAGGAATTAAAACCAAAAAGATTTAACTACCTAAAAGGCTATACGTTTCTGTTTCAATTTGCATAAAACATTTCTAGACATTTATTACAAGAAATGTAGTGGCTGCTTCTAGGATGTGAGATTGGCAGGTATTTTATATCTTTGCATTCTGTTGAACTTTTTTTCACTACATGCATGTATGATTTTAAAAATGTGTAAAACACTAGTTTCAAAATAGCACCTGATTTTCATCCTCTGGCTGTGTTATCCTTGACAATTACCCAACCTCTCTGAGTTTGTTTTACCATCCATAAAATGGGGAAACTACATACCTCTTAAAGCTAAGATGGGGACTAACTCAGACATAAGTCACACAGTGCACAAAACAGGAACTCAATAAATGTCATCTCCCCTTAGCACTAATAAACCTTGCAAATCCTCTTAATTCAACCTCGTCTTATTCTTGGTAAAAGCACTAAAGTCAAAAAGGCTTAGGCAGGGCCTTGACCAGTGTGGCTCAATTGGTTGGGCGTCATCCTGCAAAGCAAAAGGTCGTGGGTTTGATACTTGGTCAGGGCACATGCCCAGTCGGGGCAAGTATGAGAGGCAACCAATCAATGTTTCCCTCTCACATCGATGTTTCTTTCCCTCTCTTTCTCCCTCCCTTCCCCTCTTTCTAAAATTAAATAAATAAAACCTTTAGAAAAAAAAAAAGGCTTAGGGACTTGCCTAAGGTAGATCAAGTAGTAACCAGGAGAGCCAGGCCCTGATGCCTAGGTTCCTGCACCTAATATAAAAACTGATTTCATATGAGCCAAGGAATGACCCTGTTACTACATTATGGCCACACATCACTATGCAGGATATGCCTTGTCCTCTGCCTGGCTCACTAGACTTCATGAATCTTGATATTTCCAAATATCAAATCCACCATGAACTGATAGAGTCCTCTGGGAAGGCAGCACCAAGAGGGAGCTCCAAGAATGTCCTGATCAAAGACAGCACTAACTTCATAGGGATTTGGATGTGGATGTGCTTTTAAAAATTGTTTGCACCTTATTCCAGCCATGCCACTCAGGTACCAATCTCTAGGTGTGTGTACACACACACACACACACACACACACACTATCCTAACTTCCAGCCCTCTGGCATGAACGTAGCACCCACAATGCCTTACAACTAGGAATTTAAACAAATTTTCTTGAATGAGAAATTCTATGTAAAAACAATATATAATAAATGCCTATTCATAGGCAGTTTGTGTTTAAGCAAGAGGTTCTGCTTCCAGTGCTATTTATACGTAAGCCATTTGGAGCATAATAACCAGATTAAAGTGGAATGACCTTCAAAATGCTTTGTTAGGGACTTGGTGGTGGCTGGTCTTTATTTTTCTGTTTGCATGATTTCCTTAAAAAGAAAGCTTTCTGACTGTTGGGGCTTAGGTTATAGTTCACATAACTCCTTTCCTAATTTCATTCAAAGAGTCCATTTGTCTTGTCAGAAAAAAAAGGCCAAGGTGTCTTACATGCCTAAGGGAATGAAACCCTGGGTCCTACCAAGAGTAGAGGTCAAAGGGAGGCATGCTAAAAAGGACAGGACAGCATATGAGTGTGCTCAGAATTGCAGTAGATAGTGTACAATAATGGATTATTAGATAAGGAGTACAGACAACAAAGCATTTGAAAGAATGTAAGAGGGTGATAAATGGATCCATGAATAATTTGAGACATTTTTCCCTTTCCATATTAACACCTTATACCCTACAGCTGCTTGGAATTTCGTAGTTTCAAGTTCTTTCACATAAATTACTGTAGCAGACAGTTCGCTGCTCATTAACAGCTCCCATCCAGATCTTGTTCCAGTGGCAACAACCTAGGTCAGGGGATGAATCATGACTGGTCCAAGTCAGTGGTTCTCAACTTATCTGTACAGTACAGTCACCTGGGGAACCTTTTAAAACATCCCAGTGCCTGGACCCCAACCCAGACCAATTACATCAGTATTTGTAGGGGTGCAGCTCAGGTATTGATATTAAAAACAAAAGCTCCTCAGCTGAATGTAATGTTGTCTGAACCAATCATAACAATCATAGTCCCTTCCACCAATTTTTGGGGTAGGGCAGGCCATTTGACCCAGGGAAACATAAAAGAAGTAGGCTGGGTCAGAGAGTTCTGGGAAAGATTTCTATAATGAGATTGAAAGAAAGAGAAACATGTAAGGGAGAAATCCTCCACTCCTTATCTGCTAACCAGTTTCCTTCATTTCTGCATTTTAACAACCCTGAGTAGTTGTGTGAGAAAGCGATGCTTGTTGCTGCGGCTACCATCTTGTAACAGTGAGTGGAATCCAAAAAGATACAAAAGATGGGAAGTACCTGGGTCCTCGGTGACTTGGTTCAGGGTTCTGAGGTCCCCACAGAGCCTTAAAAAAATCATACTGACTCCCTGGCAGATCCTGGTTGTCAGGTATGGACCATCCAGAAGTTACTCAGGTCAATTCAGGTGTAGCCCTTTTTTACTGATGAGCTCAGGCCATGCTCAGATGCCCTGTGAGGAAGACAGCCATGGAAAAGATGGCTGTATAGTTACCAGCTTTCCTATGTAGGATGTTGTTGGTAGTTCAGGGATATTTTATTGATCTGTTCAGTGGTTGGAGCATATTAGTAATAAAGTTATATGTATTTCCCACCCCAGAATAGTCTCTAAGCCTGGCTGGAGTGCCAAAGGTGCTGCCAGGAGATGCTAAGTGGGTAAGGGGGCCATGTAAAGGTGTGTCATATTGGAGAGATTCTGAGTTCTGGGGTCAAACACCACAGTTGTTCCACTGTCACCAGCCCAGGTGTGAATTTGGGCAAATTATGTGACTTCTCTAAGTCGCAGATTCCTCATTTGTAAAATTGATAGTATGTCAAAATAATGATACATGTACAATGCTTAACTCAACTCAACACATGGCACATAAGGATCTCTTCCCTTTCCTAGAGAAGAGTGTGATAGACTTTCAGAAAGTCATCAGTGGGTCAATAATGTTTTCTTTCTAGGAATCAGGAATACAACATTTTAATAAATCTACTGGTTGGTGGTGACATGGTAAGTGCCCCAAAAATTCCAACAGAAATATGGAAGGAAGGGATTAGTCAACAAAGTATGGAAGAGCCTAAAACTGGTTACCAGATGTCCCTGAAGGCCTTCAGAAAAAGCCCTATTGGCCTTCCAAACAGCAGCACTAGTGTCTTCCCCCATAATCACCCTCACAGACTCTAACTTCCTAGAGGACGAAGCCTTGTCTTCTAACCCTCCTCTCTATTCTTTCTCTTACCCCACCCCAGTCAGCACTCAGTAAACATCAATAAAAAAGAGAAAAATGTGAAAGTTTCTGGGAGACTGTTCTTAAACCCATAAAATGCTGTAGCATTTCCCCAGAGAGGAGTTCCCTCTGGCCTGTGAAGGAGAGTTAAGAACTGTTACATTAACTTATATCTGTAAATACAAGGTTAACAGATGAGAGGATGTTTTTGTTGAATGTGACAAATCATCATATGCCTTGTCTTCCTTTACTCTGGAAATCAGGAGAGAATGCAAACTTCCTAGCAATTACAGAAACTGACCGAGAAAATCACTTGATCACTGGGAGAAAAATCAGCCAACTTCCAAAATCTCTCTGAAACCCTGGCTGTATTAACAACAAAATCCACCTTCATTAACATCTTCAACTTTGTCCTCAGAGCTTCATCCCAGGGGAATAATGAGTTACACTATAAAGTAATGAATGGAAACTTAAGTCACTTCCGCTCACTGGGCACTGCTTTTCCTCTTCTGCTGGACTGCACAGTGTAGAAAGCTTGCACACTTCCAACTCACATAGAGTTTGGGGAAACCCACCCCCATGCCACTAACTAGACTGTTAAGATCAGTGTCATGCAGAACAAACTCTTCCCCTCAGCCAACATACAAGCCATACACTGACCTACACACCGAACACATTTTGAGATCATTTAAGCCCCATTTTACCATCTCAGGATACATGCTTTACAGAGAAAGAACAAAAAATACAGTGGGTGATCCTTTCACAGCACTTCTGCAGTTACAGCCAAAGCTGCTACTGCCAATCTTAAGGTTCCATCTCTCAAACAGACGGGGCAAAGTGGGGAGAAGCCCAGTCCTGAGGTCTGGTCGACACTAGAGGAAGCTGACCAGGCAGCTTTCAGGAACTGATGTAAATGGGATATGGTCAAATACCCTACAAACACCAGTCATGGGGGTGGGGGAGACTCCACATGAGCCAGGAAGACAGCTAAGGCCATTCTACACCATTATAGCAGAGCCTGAGACACACACATGCTAAACCGTTGCAAGAAAGGCATGACTATGCCTGTGAGCTTGGGAACTCAGAAGGAAAGTCCTGGAGTCTGCACATCAGAGAGACAGAAACATAGAAGAAATGAAACAGGTTAGGGGGAAGTAAGAGTCAATAACTTTCCACCAAAGTCTGCTTTTGGCTTTCTCTGTTCATGCAGACACTGTTGCAAAGAGTTTTTCCTCACAAGACAGACTGGCATCAAGATAAAGTCATAATCCTCAAACTCAAATGGCCCCCGAAATCCTATGCTTTTTATGTCAATTCCCAGTCTCAAGTTCCATTATGACTTTCAAATCTTCTCTACTCTCCCCAGACCTGAGATCCCTCTTCCTTCCCCTCTCCCAATTCTCAACAGATGACCTTACTTCCTACTTCAAAGAGGGAACTGGGAGTATGGAGATCTAGGTTCTGGCTCAGCCATACTTAACCTCTCTCATCGCAGGGACCTGACCTGAGGAGGCAGGAGGCTAAACTGGCAATCCCGACGACTCTCCCAAATTCTGACGGCAACGCTTTCCCACCGCTCCCCCTATAGGCTGGTCCAAGATCCCCGAACACCCTTCCTTGCCTCTCCCTGCCCCGGGTCACCTTACCCAGATCTGTCCCCAGGATGTGGGTGGATGGCTACGTGGCGCCATCGGCCTCCATTTCCAGCGGTGTCTCCTCGTCCAGGGTCAGCTCTGCATCACCGTCTTCTCCGCTGCGAGGGTAAGCCAGCAGACGCATGGCCGGAGCACAGGCGGCCTCCACCTGGCGCACCTGCTCTTGGCTCAGGCGCTCGCGCCAGGCATGCACTGCCTCGCGGGCGTCGCGCGCTGACAAGTGGAAGGGCCGGTCAGCGCCATAGGCCGTGCCGCGTGTCATGTTGAGCGCGAAGGTGTCGAGCGCGGCCACCGCACGCAGCCCAGCGAAGCGCAGCAGGCGGCGCAGTTGGGCCCGTGGCTGCCGCACCAGGTCCTCATATCGAAGCCTCAGGTAGCGGCGCCGTAGCCAGGCAGGCGCCCCACGCGCGAAGAGCAGGTCACGCAGCCAGGCTTCACAGATCACCTCCAGCGCACCGGTCAGGAAGAAGTCAGTGCGTGGCGCAGCGGGCAGCGCATGGGACTGGCCCCCAGGGCGAGCGCCCACGCCGTGCGCCAGCAGCACACGGTGAAAACGGTCTCCTCTCTGGCGGGTGCGCAGCACCTGGATGCTTTCGCGCAGCAGCCCCTGCCTGGATTTAAGACGCGAGTTGTGAACGGCCCGCGGGTCTCGGAAAAGCTGCACCACCTTCAGGTTGAGGCCCGGGTCACGGAGCAGAGGCACCAAGACTCCCAGATCGAGGAGGCGCACGTCCTTGATGACCACCACTGGATACTTGCGGCACTCCGCTTCCAGGGCGCGCAGAGCCACCGGTGGGCAGGTGCGCTCGCAAGCAGCGTCCTCGACGAGGCCAACCTCTGCCCGGGCACGGGCCGCGCCAGGGCACAAAGGCGGCGAGCAGATGACTTTGTTGGTCCGCCAGCGAAAGAGAGTGGCCGTGGTGAGGTTGACCGAGTCCGGGGTGCGCGCGGCGGGGTCTCCTGGAGGCGTGTACAGCCGCAGCACGGAGAAGTCACAGCGGAAAAGCGAGCGCAGCATGTCACGCAACGCGCCCTGCAGGCTCTCAGCATCTCCTGGATACAGCGCCTGCCAGAGATGCCACATGGGTTCGTACAAGTAGAAAACGTCCGGGTGCTGGTTAAAGAGCTCGCCAAGAAACGACGAACCGGTGCGCCAGGTGGCGTGCACATATATATGCTGCTTCTCACCAGACACCTTCTCCCCGATGGCGCTGCTGAGGTTGCTTGGGGGTCCAGGGGACTGGCTTGCGTGCCCCTCAGCAGCGGGCCGCGTCTCCGCGCCCTGCTCCCGCTCTCCCGCTGCCGCCGCCTCCAGACTCCATACTCCTAGGCTGCGCTGCAGGCCCGGGCAGTGCCCAGCGCCCTTGTCCCTCTCGTGGCTGCCGTCTAGTACGGAGGGGACGAGGAGCAGCACCAGCGTGTACAGCACTAAGAGTAGCGCGAATTTGCAGTACTCCCGGCGCCGCCGCCGCCGGCCCTTCATCGTTTACCGAGCCCCTTAGAGAGGGTGCGGCTCCAGTCTTCTCCCCTTCCTTAGAAATCCCCTCCCGAGTCTGCCCCTCCGGCCCCTGTGGGCCCCTCTGCGCCGGGAGGGGCAAAGCCGCCAGGGCTGTGCATCCACAAGGACTTGGGAGGCGGTGGTGCTAGTAGCGGCGCCCCTGCCCTCGCGACTCAGCGGCTGGAGAGTCGCTCATTGGCTGCCTAAGCAGCCGCCTGCTCCGCCTTCAACCCTGGTTTCTTCCCGCCTCCCTACCCTCCCGGGTTCGCCCACAAATCTGCCAGATATGGGCGGAGTTGCAGCGGGGTGGTGACGCCGGCTGGGGCGCACCGAGCTACACCCGACCTTTCACCAGCCACTCGGTAATGAAGTCTAGTCTTCATGAATTAACTTCAGGCAAGGGAGGGGCTCGTGTGTACCGAATGTACCCAGTGACGAGATGTGGACTCCACCCGGAGATCTTCACTGCCTCTCTCCTTACTTGTCCCCAACCTGGCCATCTCTATCATAGGCAGACTCGCTTCCACACTATTTAGATTGGGGTCCTGGTCAGTACCTACATCCAGTGTCCCCATCAGTCCCAGGATGAGTGTTACTGAGTTCTGGATGGAAAATTCTTCACTGAGATAAACACAATTGCACATTGCATGGTGGTCCAGAAGAATCAGAGGCACTACTGCATTTACGTGGTGCATTTAGTGATTAAGGTGTAGCCTTTGTGAAATTTCAAGTGTTGTGTTCCTTAGGGTTTTGCCCCCTGAGGGGCATGCACATTTATAGATATCCTGAGGATCTGTTTACTCATTTTTAAAATGCCATGATTTTAATAGTGCCTCTGTGCTTCCTGGTGTTGTGAGATTTGGGGGTCATTTGTTACTACAGCATAACCCAGTCTGTTCATACACACGTGAACAAAATCATTTATAGAATCCAAGTGGGAAGATGGTGGAGTTTCTCAGGAGCTCAGTGTTTACAAGGAACCCATAAGGAGGGACATGTAGTCAAGAATGGATGAAAAAGTGACAGGAAGTCCAAGATGCAGATTAAGCTCAGAGTTCCTGAAATCCAAAATAAAACTAAAACGAATAATTTTTGCTTTGTTTTAGCAGGATAATGAACAAGAAATAGAAATACCCCTTTGGAGAAGTTGTTATACGGTTAATGGAAGATATAAAGCAAATCCCATCACCAGGGGTTGGTATTCAAATTGGAAATGTCAGAATGTCTCCAAAGATTGTCTCTGGCCTTTTTCATCGTAGAAACTACTCCACCTATGAAATCACTAGCTCAAACATTCACTTTCCATCCACAAGTTTCTCTCATTTCAATCACTTGCTCAAATTCTCTCTGCTCCCCAGCCTCATTGACCACTACCACCACTTTCTTCTCATTTTCATATTTTAGTAACACTTCTACCAATAACTTAAACTCTGCTGGCCCTCTGCCTTTTCATTACTTATTTAGCTAAATCTCTCAAGCCCTGCCTTTGGCTTTCTCTGTGCCTGCAAACACAATAGCAAAAAGTTTCCCCACAGGACAGATTGGCATCAAGATAAAGTCATAATCATCAACCTCAAGTGGTCCCTAAGGTCTTATACTTTCTAAGTCAACTTCCAGGCTCAAGTTCACTTATGATATTTCAAACCTTCTATGAGGAAAGGTCTACTCTATTTAGACCTTTGATACCTTTCTTTGCCCTCCACTCCCCCTCCCCCATCTCAACAGTTGATCTTACTTTTTATTTCATAGAGAAAATGAAACTGTGTTAGACAATCTCTCACGTTTCCACTACCAGGTCCATATATCCACTTACCATCTATACCTATCTTCTCCTCTGTGGCAAGAATATTACTTTCCAATATTAATCTATAACTTGTTTCCCTATGTTTTTACTTTCACCCCCTCTCTCCTTTTTTAAGCAGGTAGGTGACTCTGTGCTCATCTGAGTGGAGGATTATGGCTGGGTAGAATGCAAAATGCCATCAGTGTTTTATTCTAAAAGCCTAAACTCCAGTAGAGTATGGTAGGTTTTAAAAAATAACCACATCTTGCACCTGGAGAACATTACACTAAGTGAAATAAGGCAGTCAGAGAAAGACAAATACCATATGATTCCACTCATATGTGGAACCTAATGAACAAACTGAACTAACAAGAAAAATATAGACAGACTCATAGATGGAGAACAGGCTGACAGCTCTGGTGGGTGGTTAGGATGTGGAGGGATTGAGCAAAAAGGAAAAAGGACTCATGGACATGGATAACAGTGTGGTAATTGCAGGGGGAGGAGTGTATAAAGAGGATAAATAGTAATGGGAAAAATCCAATAAAAAGGTACAAATAACCTCAAGTTTTTTCCTCTTCTTTTCATGCCCTTTGGCAACACCTACCCACAGTGATACTGAAATGGCCTTGTGACTTGCATCAACTAATGGGACAGTAGCAAATATGACACAAACAGAGGCTTGAAAACAGTCTTCCATTGTGGGGTTTGCCCTCTTACTGCTCTTGGGAACCCTGAAGTCACTGTGTGAGGAAACCTGGGCTAGCCACATGGATCAGAGAATAAGCCTTCCCAGCTGAGGTTCCTCAGCCCAACTAGCCTCACAACCACCAGACAGGTGAGAAGAGATATCCTAGACCAGTGTGTCTCAAACTTTAATGTATACATAAACCTGCTGGGGATCTTGTCAAAATGGAGAAGTTGGCTCATTAGGCCTGGGGTGGGGCCAGAGAGTCTACATTTCTAATAAGTTTCTGGGGGATGCTGGTCTGAGGACCACACTTTGAATAGAAAGATGCTACCTTCTCCACCCCAATCAAGTTGACCCAAACCAAAAGAACCACCTAACTGACCCACGGAATCATGAAAGATAAAAAAATGCGGGTTGTAAGATACTGAGTGGAGGGGTGTTATGCAGCAAAAACTAGCAGGTAGAGGCAAGGTGTGAGGGCTTAGGCGAAATGTCTTAGAGAAGCAGGGAAGAGCAGCTCTCTGTTGGCCCCTCCCCTAAGTGGCGCTAGGGGAGCAGGGAAGAAGAGAAAAATTTCTATGGGCTCCACAACAGAGACCAGCTAAGCTCTTCTTCCTTGCAATGATCAGGGAAGAGCAGGACTCAAGGGGGAGTGGCTATATGATTCATCTTAACAGAGGTGATCAGAGCAGAGACACTGTCCCAAACCTTCCTGGGCCCCAGGCACAGCTTGGAGGCAGCAGAAGGGTCAAAGAGACAGTGATGGTGTCATTTCAGTGGCAACTATGTGGACTAAAACCCAGTGATCTGAAGACTTTATAGATCAACTGCATAGTCCTGGGAGTAGAGACACCCAAGGAATCTCTAAGGTAAATTGTCACCCCAGCAGAAAGAGAGCTTAATCAGATATAAGTTGTTTTCTATAAAAGTGATTTTTGTCCACTTAAAAGTTAGTGGACCTGCTACCCCCCTTTTTTTCTTTCTGGTACAATAGAGTAGGCCCAGTTCCTTCTACTGCTCCCTACTTCTCCCTCATGCGAATCCAACCATACCCTCTTAACCAGATTATTTTCACCAGTGTGAGAATTGAACATAGTTTCTCTTTCTCTATCAAAAGGCCCCATTGATTCACATCCTCCTCTGGCACAGCTTCTGCTTACACATACAGCACTTTCATAGAAATAAGAAAGTGCCCCCACTAGACAGATAAATGGCAGAAAGTGGACTAACCACAATGAAAACAGTACTCCTTCCTTTAGGCCACAGCTCCAGGCTAGTTTACAGCTTGCATGCACAGCTTGGCTGGATTCCAGCTTGTGTTTGAATCCTTCTGCCAGGCACCCTTGCCACTCCCTTGTCCTGCTGCCACTGGTTTCTCTGCCCACTCCTCACAACCGAGCCTCTTGGTAGAGTTGTCTATACTTGTTCTGTCTCTGATCTCATCTCCTGCTTATTCCTTAGCACACTCCGGTGTGGATTCCACCCTCATATTGCTCCATAAGAAGTTCTTTCTAAGTTTATCAATGGTTTCTAGAAGACATTTAATGTCTTGGCTTATTTGACCTTTCAATAACATTTAACACTGTTGATAGCTCCTGACTTCAAACCCTTCTTTAAACATTTATGACATCACACTCACCAGTTTTCTTTCCATTTCAGAGCCTCACCTTCAAGAGCACCGTATTTTAGAGACTGGGCTCTGTAAAACAGTAATCCTAATAGTATCTACCTTGCAGTGTTATTGTAAGAATTAAACTTTGTAAGATGGATAGATAGATAGATATAGGGAGATAGATAGATAGATAGAGCAACAATATATGATATGGAATAAGCTTCAAGTATTATGAATTACTGTCATTGCTCTGGGAGGCTTATCCTCCTCTACATGGTCATTCCATGTTGGAATGTTAGAATTCCTTCAGGCTCATCCACAGGATCTTTTTCTTCTCACTCTACGGTCTCTTCAATAACCCCAGGTCCACATTTCCAGCCCAGATCTCTCCTTGGTGCTCCAGACCTAGAAATCCAGTTGCCTACTTGACACTCATCTTGGTTGCCTCAAGGTCATCTTAATTTTAATATTATTGGGAAAACCTATAGGCTATTATGCAGTTAGAAATTAAGGAATTAGTCTTGGCACCTCTCTCTTCTTCAGCCCCACACCTTCCTCAATCCAGCCCATTGCCAAGTCAGATTGGTTTTACCTTCTCATATCCTTTTAATCCATCCATTCTCTCCATTGCCACTACTACCACTCTAGCTGAGGTGACTACCCTCTACCTCCTGGAACACTGCAAAAACTGCTTTGCCTACTGTTTCCAGTATATCTTCCTCTGATTTTAAATCAGTGGTTTATTCCAGTCATGCCATTCCTCTGCTTGTAATTCATCATGGCTCTCAAATGGTCTTTGGATAATGACTTTTTCGTTAAGGCTTGTAAATTGTGTTGTTAGGGGTTGTTAAAGAGATAACTGCAGATCCAAAATAGTGTTACTTGTGCTAATGACTATGATACCAAACCTAGATTTAACACCTGACCCAAGTGCTCTTTTGACCTTTCCAAGAAATATAATCTTAATCAACAAGTCTGTAAGTTTCTAGTCAGCACCAATGAGGTAATTTGCCATGTGAGCCCTCTCCATTCCCCATAGAGAAAACAGGCAGTCTGCATGATAAAACTGTTTGCCATAAGTTCCCCTCAAAAGATGTTCTGGTCTAGATATAATCTCTTCTTTTCTTTTGTTAATAGCTCCCTTGCTCTGCCCTTTTTCTTGTGAAAACCTTTCATTTTGTATAACCCCTTTGGGTGACCTTCCAGTTGCTACATAGCATTCTGCCCAATTAATAAATGGCCTAATGAAGCAAATTGGGTTTTCAAATTTACTCAGATGAATTTTTTAACAGGGCCTGGAATGCCAGAGCTTATCATGGTATCCAGCACATAGTAGGTGCTCAATAAGTCTCTATTGCCTGATTGACTGCTGGGGGGAAGCACTTTTACATTTAGTTTTTGAAAGTAAACTACCAGTTTTAAAAAATAGTCTTGCTAAGATCCAGTGGATTGAGGTTGAAGCAGAAAGATCTACTGTGAAAGAAGGAGAGGACAATTTGAAGTAGATGGCTGTAGGAATGGAAGGATGGGTAGAGACTGGGGGAACAGAATCTGCAGGCTTGGTAGATGGAAAAATGAGACCAAGGGTTTGGGCTTGGAAATAGAAAAAATACTGCTTTTTATTCATTTGTTCTGGTACCTTCTCTTTTTCATGAGGTTTAAAACATAATAAACAAGGGTACTAAAATCACATCTTTGATACTTTAAGAACCTTGGATCTGGAGACCAAACTTCCTCAAAAATAGCTGGTAGTATTTCCCTTTTGTAATATTTTTATATCTTTATACTTACTGTAAAATATTTCTCAAATGCCCCACAGTTTTTTGATCCACTCATTTACTGGACATGAACAACAAGGTGGGGATTGACTGTGGGAGTGGGTGATGGGCTGGGTGGAGGAGAGAAAAGGGGGAAATTTTGGGACAATTGTAATAGAACAAATATAAAATATTTAGTAAAATATTTCTCAAGTGCCGTTGTGTGCCTGGGATTATACTAAGCTGAGGAGGTACATGGTGAGAAAAACAGTCCCTGTCCCTGCTCCCATGGCTTTTCCAGGCTAAGAGGAAAGATCAACATTAACCAAATAAAGCCCCCACAGTGTGCAATGAACCCCAAACTGGGCCAAATGCTGTGAAAGAGAGGAACACAGTTCTCTAAAAGAGTATAATAAAAGGCCTATCTTAGTCTCTCTCTGTGTGTCGTGGGGGGTGGCAAAGACTTCCTAGAAGGGACACTTGAGCTGAGATCTGAAGGTGGAGAAGAACCCAAGTAAATGAGATGGCAATGGAATAACAGAAGAAAACATGGCCACTTCAAGAAACTTAGAGAAGCTGTTTAGCTTTTCTTGCAAATTAATTTTTCCATATAAACTTTAGTATCAATTTATCTAGGCCTAGAATAAAAACTCATTGGTATTTTTATTGAAAGTGTAGTATGTTTTAAATATAACTTAGGAAGGAGAATTTTCCTTATCATATTGTCTTGTCCTATCCAAGATAAAGAAATGTTTTTCCATTTGTCCAAGACTTCTATGTCTTTTAAGAGGGTTTTAAATATTTTATTGTATAGAATAGCATATTTCTTCAATTTATTCTTAAGTATTTGATCTTCTTTGTTGCTATTGTAAGTGGATTTTTTTCTAAGATTATATCTGCTAACTGGTTACTGTGTACTCAAAGCAGTTGATTCCTCTATGTTAATTTTATATTCTAATAACTTACTGAATACTTTGATTATTTAAGTTAGTTTTTATTATTGATTCTGTAGGAGTCTCCAGATTCATTATCATGTCATCTGCAAGGGGAAAAAATTTTACTTCTGTTTTTCAAACTCTTATGCCTCTAATTATTTTTTTCTTATCTAATTCTATTGGCTAATACCTCCAGTATAATATTAAATACTTGTGGAGATAATGATTGTCTTTATCTTGTTCTTGATCTTAGATGAATTCTGCTAAGTTTCCCATTAAATAAAATGCTGGGTTGAGGATTAAGGTGTGAACACTCGTAAATGTAGCCACACATGTGTTATCATGTAAAGCAAGTATCCATCAATTTATATTTTCTTGAGTGTTTTTAAAATTAGGAAAGGAAGTTAAATTTTGTCAAAGGCTTTTTTAGCATCATTTGAAATCATCATATGATTCCTCTCTTCAGGTGTTTTAATATAACTAATTATATTAATTTTATAATATTGAATGAATCTTCTATTTTAGGATTAAATCCCAATTAGACATGGAGCATGATTTACCTAATGTCATGTTAGATACTGTTTGCTTTTTTTAAAAAAAGATTTTATCTTATTTTTAGACAGAGGGGAGGGACAGAGAGAGAGAGGGAGAGAAACATCAATGTGTGGTTTCTTCTCACACGCCCCTCACTAGGGACCTGGCCCGCAACTCAGGCATGTGCCCTGACTGGGAATTGAACTGGTGACCCTCTGGTTTGCAGGCTGGCATTCAATCCACTTAGCCACACCAGCCAGGGCTGCTTTTCATCTACTATTTTGACATCAATTTTCATAAGTAATTTAATTTGTAATTTCAATTTTTGTGCTGTCTTTATAAGGTTTGGGTATCAAGATTATACTTACTTTATAAATACAAAGTAAATTTTTTCCTTCAGTTTCTATGCTATGGGATAATTTTGTAGCATTTAGACAATCTTTTCTGTGAATGTTTGGCAAATTTTTCCTGTGAAACCATCTGAGCTAACTGTTTTTCTGGGATAATAATTTTATAACTTTAGAGTAATTTATTTAAGCTTTGTCTCTCTACAGGAGTCAATATTAGCAAATCTATTTTCCTAGGAAATTATCCATTACATGTATGTTTTTAAATTTATATGCATAGTGGTCTACAAAAGGTCTCGTAATTTAAAAAAATTTCTTGCTTCAACAGTTATTTCCCTCATGTCATTTTGAATTTTGTATGTCTGCCACTCCTTTTTTTCTTGAAACACTACAGGAATTCCTGCTAAGATCAGGAACAAGGTAAGGATACCCATTATTTCCACAAGTGTTTAACTTTATACTTCTTGTATTAATCAGTAAACAGTGGTTTGTATATTTCATTAATTTTTCAAGATAATAGGATTTTAATTTGATTAGATGTAAAAATACAGTTTTTCTATTTTTTATCTCATTAATTTCTGCATTTATCTGTACACTTTCCTCCTTGTGCTTTTATTTCTTTATTCTTTTTAAAATTCTCTGAATAGGGAATTTAATTCACACATTTTTATTTTTCATTTATTGATATTAATGATATTCATTTGTTGACATTAAGGGTATGAAGTTTCCTTTGATCACTTATTTAATTTTATCCAATAATTTCTGATATGCAGTGTTTTCATTAGCAATATTTTTAAAAATTCTATAATTTCATTTTTCCCCTTTCTCCAAGAATTATTTAATAGAAGATTTTTAAATATCCAAGTAGAATTTCTGGTTTTATTGCATTGTGATTAGAGAATGTTGTTTATAATAGTTCTATTTTATGGCACTTACTGATACCACCTTTGTAGTATCATTTGTTTTTGTTGTTGTTGTTGTTGTTGTTCTGTATACATTTTCAGAGTGTTTGTTCTAGATCTGTGATACATGCTATTGGCATTTTAATAGAAATTGCATTGAATCTACAGATAGCTTTGAGTATTATGGACAATGTCTGTGAGTATGTGTCATGTGCACTTGAGAAGAAAGTATATTCTCAATTATCATGGCATAAAGCTTGATATATCCATAATTGTCTACTTATTAATTTGTCATTTAGGTCTTCAATATTCCTTTTTGAAATTTTTTATTTTTATATTTTATACTTGTTCAGATGATTTCCTCCTTTGTCCCACCATCCAGCCCACCCTCATTCCCACAGTCATTCCCTACCTCATTATCAATGTCCATGCATCCTTCATGTATGTTAATTAATTAATCACTTCACCTCTTTCAAACAGCCCCCCCCACCTCCACCCTTACTCCTGTCAGTCTATTCCATTATTCTATGCATCTGGTTATATTTTGCTGATTAGTTTATTTTGTTTATTAGATTCCTCTTATAAGTGAGATCATATAGTATTTTTCACTTAGCATAATGCTCTTCAGTTCCATCCATGCTGTCACAAAAGGCAGGAATTCCTTCTTTCTTTCTGCTTTGTAGTATTCCATTGTGTAAATGTCCGATAGTTTTTTAACCCACTCATCTCTTGATGGGCACTTAGGCTGTTTCCAACTGTTGGCTATTATAAATAATACTGCTATGAACATAGGAGTGCATAAGTTTTTTTGAATTGGTGTTTCTGGATTCTTAGGGTATATTCCCAAGAGTGAAATCACTGAGTCAAAAGGTAGTTCTATTTTAAATTTTTAAGGAAATTCCATACTGTTTTCCACAGTGGCTGCACCAGTCTGCATTCCCACCAACAGTGCACTAGGGTTCCCTTTTCTCCACAACCTCTCCAGCACTTCTTGTTTGTTGATTTTTTTTCTTAAAGACTTTATTTATTTATTTTTAGAGAGAGTGGAAAGGAAGGAGAAAGAGAAGGAGAGAAATATCAATGTGTCATTGCCTCTTGCACACCCCGTACTGGAGACTTGGCCCACAACCCAGGCATGTGCCCTGAATGGGAATCAAACCAGCAACCCGTTAATTCACAAGCTGGTACTCAATCCACTCAGCTACACCAGCCAGGGCATATTGATTTATTAATGATAGACATTTTGGCCAATGTG
Source organism: Tonatia bakeri (assembly GCA_004024845.1). Taxonomy (NCBI): domain Eukaryota; kingdom Metazoa; phylum Chordata; class Mammalia; order Chiroptera; family Phyllostomidae; genus Tonatia; species Tonatia bakeri. Next base: position 24,316 of record PVIA01013635.1, read on the forward strand.
AAGTGGTTTCTCATTGTGGTTTTAATTTGCATCTCTCTGATGGCTAGTAATGTGTCTCTGGATCATTGGTATGTCTTACTTGGAGAACTGTCTATTCAGATCCTTTGACCATATTTTTTAAAGATTTTATTTATTTATTTATTTATTTAGAGAGGGAAAGGAGGGAGAAAGAGAGAGAGAGAAACATCAATGTGCGGTTGCTGGGGGCCGTGGCCTGCAACTCAGGCATGTGCCCTGACTGGGAATCGAACCTGCGATGCTTTGGTTCACAGCCCACGCTCAGTCCACTGAACTACGCCAGCCAGGGCCTTTGACTATTTTTAATTGGATTGTTTGCCTTCCTGGTGTTAAGTAGTATCAGTTTTTTATGTATTTTGGAGATTAAGCCCTTGACTGATGACCTTTGGCAAATATGTTCTCCCATACAGTTTGTTCCCTTTTTATTTTGATGATGGTTTCTTTAGTCATCAGAGCTTTTTAATTTGATGTATTCCCATTTGTTTATTCTTTTCTTTATTCCCCTTGCTCTGAGAGGTATCTTGGCAAAAATATTGCTACATGAGATATCTGAGATTTTACAGCCTATGTTTTCTACTAGAATTTTTGTGGTATAATGATGTATATTTAAGTCTGTTATCCATTTTGAGTTTATTGGTATATGATGTGAGTTGATGGTCTCACATTTTTTTGCATGTACCAGTCCAGTTCTCCCAACAGCATTTATTGAAGAGACTATTTTACTCCATTGTGTGCTCATGCTGCCTTTGTCAAATATTAATTTACCATAGAGACATAGGTTTATTTCTGGGCTCTCTATTCTCTTCCATTGATCTCTGTGTCTGTTCTTATGCCAGTACCAGACTGTTTTGATTACAGTGGACTTGTAGTATAGTTTGATATCAGGAAATATGATCCCTCCAATTTTGTTCTTCTTTCTCAAGATTGCTGAGGCTATTCAATTTTTTTTGTTGTTGTTCCATATAAATTTTCAGAGTATTTGTTCTAGATCTGTGATATATGCCATTGGTATTTTAATAGGAATTGCATTGAATGTATAGATAGTTTTGAGTAGTATGGATATTTTAATGATGAATAATATTCTTTCAATCCATGAACACGGTGTATTCTTCCATTTGTTTGTGTCTTCCCTATTTCTTTCTTCAGTGTTGTGTAGTTTTCCAAGTACAGGTCTTTTACCTCCTTGATTAAATTTATTCCTAGGTACTTTATTTTTTTTGTTGTTGCTGTTGCTATGGTAAATGGGATTTTTTTCTGAGTTTCTTTTTCTGATAGTTCATTGTTGGTGTACAAAAATGCCATCAATTTCTGAATATTGGCTTCATATCCTGCTCCTTTGCTGAATTCATTTATTAGGTTGAGTAGTTTTTTGGTGGAGTTATAGGGTTTTCTATGTACACTATCATGTTGCCTGCAACTAATGACAGTTTTATTTTCTCCTTTCTGATTTGAATGCCTTTTATTTCTTCTTTTTGTCCAATTGCTGTGGCTTAGAAATTTCAGTACTATGTTGAAAACAGTGGTGAAAGTGTACCCCCATTTCTTCTTCCTGATCTTAATGTACACGCTTTGAGTTATTTCCCATTGGGTATGATGTTGGCAGAAGGTTTTTGTGTATGGCCTTTTTTTGTTGAGGTGTGCTCCTTCTATTCCCACTTTGTTGAGTGTTTTTATCATAAATGGGTGCTACACTTTATCAAATGTTTTTTCAGCATCTATTGATATGATAGTTTGATTTTTGTCCCTCATTTTGTTTATGTGATGTATTATGTGTATTGATTTGCAAATATTGTTCCATCCTTTTTTATTTTATTTTAATCATTGTTCAAGTACAGTTTTCTGTCCTTTACTTCCATTCCACCCCACCCATATTGTTCCATCCTTGCATCCTGGAATAACTCACTTGATTATGGTGTATGATCTTTTAAAAGTATTGCTGGATCCAATTTGCCAATATTTTGTTGAAGATTTTAGCATATATGTTAATCAGAAATATTGGCCTATAATTTTCTTTCTTTGATGTGTCTTTACCTGGTTTTGGAATTTGGCTTAATACTGGCCTATAAAAAGAGTTTGGGAGTCTTTCCTCTTTTTGAATTTTTTGGAACATTTTGAGAAGGAAAGGTTTTAGTTCTTCTTTGAATGATTGGTAAAATTCATCTGTGACACCATCTGGTCCAGGGCTTTTGTGTGTCAGGAGTTTTTTGATGGCTGCTTCAATTTCACTGGTTGTTTTCAGTCTATTCAGGTTTCCTTCTTCTTGATTCAGTTTTGGAAGATTGTATGTTTCTAGAAATTTATCTGTTTCACCCAGGTTGTCCAATTTCTTGGCATATAATTAATTGTTCATAGTAATTTCTTATAATCCTTTGTATTTCTGTGGTATCAATTGTTACTTCTCTTTCATTTTCATTTCTGATTTTATTTATTTGGATCATCTCTCTCTCTCTCTCTCTTTTTTTTTTTGATGAGCCTGGTTAAAGTTTTGTGTATTTTGTTTATCTTTTCAAAGAACCAGCTCCAGGATTTATTGATCCTTTATATTGTTTTTCTTGGTCTCTATGCCATTTTACTCTGCTCTGATCTTGAGTAATTCCTCCCTCCTACTCTCTTTGGGCTTTGTTTGTTGTTGTCCCTCTAGGTCTTTTAGATGCAGACTTAGATTGTTTATTTGAGATTTTTCTATCTTTAGGTAGGCCTGTATTGCTATGAACTTCCCTCTCAAAACTGCCTTTGCTGTGTCACATAGGTTTTGGGTTGTTGTGTGTTCATTTTCATTTGTTTACAGAAATTTTTTGATTTCTTCCTTGATCTCATTGTTAACCCATTCATTGTTTAATAACATGTTATTTAGTCTCCATGAATTTGAATATTTTTGAGTTTTTTCCTTGAGGTTGGTTTCTAGTTTTAAGCTATTGTGATCCTAGAAGATGCTTGATATGATTTAAATTTTCTTGATTTTTTTAAGTTTTGTTTTGTGTCCGGCCATGTAGTCTATCTTTGAAAATGATCCATGTGCATTTGAAAGAAATGTATATTTTACTTCTTTGAGATGAAATGTTTTGTAAATATCAATTAGGTCCATTTGATCTACAATGTCATTCATTGCTGCAATATCCTTGTTGATTTTTTTGTTTGTTTGTTTGGAAGAGCTATCCATTGTTGACAATAGAGTGTTAAAATCCCCTACAACAAATGCAGTGTTGTCAATCCCTTTATTAATGTCTTCCAGGGTTTTCTTTATGTATTTTGGTGCTCCTATATTGGATACATAAATGTTTACAAGGGTTATGTCTTCCCATTGGACTACTCCCTTAAGTATTATATAGGGACCTTCTTTGTCTCTTGTTATGACCTTCATTTTGATGTCTATTTTGTCTGGTGTAAGTGTTTCCTCAGTTCTCTTATCATGTCCATTTGCATGGAATATTTTTCCCCATTCCTTCACTTTTAGCCTGTGTGAATCTTTTGTTCTGAGGTGGATCTCTTATAGACAGCTTCTATGTGAGTCATGTTTTCTTATCTATTCAGCTACCCTATGTCTTTTGACTGGAACATTTAATTCATTTACATTTAAGGTTATTATTGATAGGTGTCTGTCCATTGTCATTTTTTACCCTTTGTGTCTGTGTTCCCCCCCCCCTTTTCATTTTCTTAAAGCAGTCCCTTTAGCATCTCTTGCAATGCTGATTTGGTGGAGATGTACTCTTTAGGCCTTTTCTTTTCTTTTTTCTTTTTTTTTTTTGGTCTGGAAAGCTCTTTATTTCTTCTTCTATTTTGATTACAAACCTTGCTGGGCAGAATAGTCTTGGTTGCAGGTTCTTGCTTTTCATTACTTGGATTATTTCATGCCAGTCCTTTCTGGCTTTTAGTGTTTCTGTTGTCAAATCAGCTGATAGTCATATCAGAGCTCCCTTGTATGTTACTAGCTGTTACTCCCTTGCTGCCTTTAAGATTCTCCCTTTGTCTTTAAATTTTGCATTTTTACTGGCCTCTTTAGGTTCATCTTGAATGGGGTCCTCTGTGCTTCCTGAACTTATGTGACAATTTCCCTCAATGATTTATGGAAGTTTTCTGTCATTATTTTTTCAAACAGATCTTTAAAAAGATTTTATTCACTTATTTTTAGAGAGAGGGAAAGGGAAGGAGAAAAAGAGGGAGAGAAACATCAATGTGTGCTTGCCTCTCACATGCCCCCTGCACTGCCCTGCAACCCAGGCATATGACACAACTGGAAATTGAACCATTGACCATTTAGTTCTCAGGTCAGCACTCAATACACTGACCTACAACAGCCAGGGCTCAAACAGATTTTCTGCCCCTTGCTCATTTTCTTCTCCTTCTCATATCCCTATGATGTGAGCATTGTTACATTTCACATTGTCCTGTAGTTCCCTTAAACTATCTTTGTTCTTTGTGAGTCTTTTTTCATTTTGTTGCTCTGTTGGGTACTTTTTTTCGATCTTGTGTTCAGATTCACTGATTCAATCCTCTGCTTCATCTAGCCCACTTTTAGTTCCTTGTAATGTATTCATTTTAGACATTGTACTATCCATTTCCACCTGTTTCTTATTTATAGTTTCTATGTCCTTTTCATGCTGATGTAGTTCTAAGTTCCTTGTAGTTCTCACCAAGTTCCTTGAACATCCTTATAACCATTACTTTGAATTCCATATATATGATAAATTGCTTGCTTCAATTTCATTTAGCTGGGTTTTTTTTTTTTTTCTGGGGATTCCTTGTTTGCTTTTGATTGGGGGTTGGTTCTTTGTCTCCACATTTTAGGTTTGTTTCTACTTATCAGATTGTTTCTGTTTATTTCTACCTATTATATTGATCTTCTTTGACTTCCTATCTTCATGGGGTGGCCTTCGGTGGTAGGAGACCTATGGGACTCAGTGGTACAATCTCCTCAATCTCCTATACTGTTTTACAGGTGCTAATAGAACAAAACAAAGCAACACAGAAATCAAAACCTGTTGGGGCCTTAGTTCGCTGACGCCGTCAGCAAGACAGCATATCGCGGTCTGAGCCGCCAGCATTGCCCCCTGGGGGCATCCGCAGAGCACGCGAACCAGCTGCCAATCAAGGTACTGGTCATGCACCTGACTGACCAATCAAGGCACTGATCACGCACCTGACTGACCAATCACTAGTAAGGGCAGGAGGTGAACACGCACGGAGCAGCCTATCAGAGCAGCTTCCCTTTTCCCGCCCCTATATAAACCCCCGCCGTTTAAATAAAAGTTTGCAGCTTGATCAGAATCCTTTGTCTTGCTGCCGTTCTTCGCGCCTCTTGCTCCCACCCCTAATCATCCGTTGCAGGTAGGCTCGGGACCCTCGTTGACTGCTCCGCAGGCCGGAGCAAAAACCCATACCAGTAGAAATACCACCTCCTGAAAGAACATCAATATCAATGAAAAATAAGCAGAGATTAATAAATGTGTAAAGTGAATAAGAATATTATAAGAAAAGTAAAAAAGAATATGAGATGACTAAAGGAAAGAAAAATGCTTTTGAGAGGGTAGAGGGAGGAGCAATAATAAGAGTAGGGAATAGAAACAAGGTGAAGAAAGGGCAAATAAACTCTAAAATGCAAAAGAAATGGAAGGAAGAAGGCAAAATGGAGCAAGAAAAAGAAAGAGTAAAATGTGAGGTTTGAAGTGTTAATAAAAAAATAAAGAAAATCATGAAAAATAGGAACAAAATTGAGAAAAAACAACAGTCGCAGCAAAGCAATGACAAACAAAGATCCACAAAGGTGGAAAGAGCATAGGAATATTATAAGACAGAAAAAAAGAATATGTGCTGATGCCACGTCCTCTTCCAACCATGTTGTCTGACAAGGTCCAGGACATGGAAAGAGGGAATTCAAGGAGTCCATCTTTCTAGAAGAGAATGTGGCATACAAAGGGGGGCGGTAATTTTCCTGGGATTGCTCTTAATAACTCCTTGTTGATATTATTCATGGTCTTGCTTTGTGCCCTGATTTTATATAAGAATAGGCCATGAGGAAAGAGAGGCTCGAAGCCACTCAGTGATTGATTTTGAGGGAAAGTCTGAAGGGACAACTAGTTCTCCTAAGACTATTGAATCATGCCCAAACTGTGTAAACAAGGTGTTTATAAACCCGAGTAAGAAATTATCCTCAATTGTTCCCGTAAAAGAATTCATGAATCAGTCATAACAGGATGAATTGTTGGTAGATTTTCCCATGCCTGTTCCTTACCACAGATACAAAGGGTCTTCCAAGAAAACAAGAAAAAACTATATAGACCCCTACCCACAGCCCAGGGATACCCCTGGGTAGCATATTGGATTAATGGTAAATTATGGTATCCCCAAAGAGGAGTTAATAGTCTCCAGAGGGTTCCAGATCCCCCATTGCCTTATACAGGAGCATATAATGAACATGGCAATAGAATGGTCAATAAGGTTGGAGTCCAAGTGCCTTATAATAGTCTAAATTTCATGGAAAGGTTAGCTCGGAGCAGACCTCCCTGGTGTTTGTTTGTTTTTTTTACTAAGGAACAAAACAGGTCACTACTCTGCCAGCTTGTCAAAGGATTTTGCCCACATTTCCCCTTATCATGCAGCAGCTTCAAAAAGGAACTTTCTGAATTAACCAAATAGAAATAGAATAAGACATGAGAAAGTCAAGAATGGCCTATATCCTATAAAATTTAATAAAATTGTCTATCACCTTTTAGGTCAAAAGGTTTATTGTGGCTAGATTTCCTCTCTGTCTCTCCTTACATGTTTGTTTTGGTGATCAAAAGGTGGTGGGATTGTTAGCTATTTATATTTTAGGTTTATTGATTTGAATAATTCCAA
>PVIA01013636.1:0-31062 GCA_004024845.1 Tonatia bakeri
AGATTTTCTTATATTTTACTACATAAATTACTTTTGAATATAGTTTCATCACGTGTCCTTATTACTTTATTTTTCTTTTGTGGTATAATTTTAAAAATTATAAATTTGAGTTGAATTTCAAAATATTTGTCCTACTTAATGTAATATTTAAAAAGACTTTTAATGTAAGTTAGTAGCTCTCAGGGAGAATGAAGCACTGAAACTATGGTCCTATAATGAAAATCCAACACTTAAGAAAGAGCTACTTTTTTGTCCTGGCTGATGGGGCTCAGCAGATTGAGTGCCAGCCTGCATATAGAAGGGTTGCTAGTTTGATTCCCAGTCAGGGCACATGCCTGGGTTGTGGGCCAGGCCCCTGGTTGTGGGTATGTGTGAGGCAACCAATGGATGTTCCTCACACATTGATGTTTCTCTCCATTTCTTTCTCCCTTCCCCCTCTCTCTAAAAACTAAATAGAATATTTTTTAAAAATAAAGAGCTACTTTTTGATTATTTATGAAAGAAAATGTTTTGTGGAAAATATTTCCTGGAGGTATACACACTGAAATTCTCAAATAATGTGAGAGCAGGTGACCTCAGAAAACAAGACACACTGATGAAGGGTGTCTGGGTAAAGATTCTTACTAAACATGGACAAGGAGAGGTTAGGGTGGTCCTTGGCTTCTCATTCTGGTGGGGCAACTGCCAACGTGGCTCATCTTTGTCCCTCCTCTCCAGATAGTGACTTTTTGGGGGTCTTCTCATTAAAGGAAATTGGGGAGGGAGGAACAGTAAAATAGGTGGTCAGTTAAGGTCATGTCTGAAGTTTTCCATCCAAGATGGAAAAAGGGAGGGGTAGAGCTTGAAGCCTTTGTTCTGGGAGTGTTCTGGTTCCCCAAACTATTCAAAAAAGGGATCTATGAGCTGTCCTTTTGAGTTTTTATGGTGGCTGCATGACATAGTCATAACTATCTCAGTCACTGGCCATCGACAATTGATTCGACTTCTAGCCTCCTCACCACTCCTTGGAAATCAGGTGGATGGGACTGAATGTTCCAATCATCTAATCACGAGGTTGGTTATCCTGGCAACCAGCCCCCATCTCCTTCCCTCACTCACCAAGTTGGGGGCTGGCTTGCACCAAGGCTGGGTCCCATGTGCTGGACCATGCCTCAGGGATGTATGCCTCTGCAGCAGCTAGCTACATGGATGGTCCTGGACCGCCTTCTTCTCTTCCTCTGAGATCATCATATGGGCCAAAGAGCTCACTGGCCCTGGGGACTGGGGCAGCCTTGAGTGCTGGGCTTCATGGACAGAACCCCTCCATGACAGGCTGCCGTCGTTGGAAGTGGCCCCAGGTCTCCAGAGTGGGAATAAACTGTGGTGTTGTGGTGACAGCGCCAGCCCCAAATGCATGCATTCCAGAGAGGAAGCATGAAACTGGGTATGAGTAGCAGCCTCATGCTCCAAAGGACAAATAGGAATGGAGTGGAATCTGTGGGCTTGATTTTGGGTTTTGGAGTCTTTTGGAGAACAAATGAGTTTTTTCTGTGTTTTGCAGAAGAGAGTCACCTAAAGCCATGGAGTCTTCCACTCCCCTAAATCATGCAGCATTTTAATAAAGATCTTTTTCCTTCCCCACCAATCTTTGTTTTATGCCTGTGTTCAATGGTGGGCAGCCAAATTCCTCTTTTGTTTGGTAACAATATCACAGCTAGATAACTTAATTTTTTTTTTCTTTAATCTATCAGAGGGCTAAGATGACAGGGAAACTAAGTAGCCTAGAATGGAAGAAAAGACAGGTTCCTTCTAGAACAGATGTAATTCAAGACCTGACTCACCTGTGGCAAAATAGGTGGTGGGGGAGAAGGCCGGTGCCACACAATCAGGGGAAAATATTAAAAGTTAACATTTTAAACCACCCGTTAAAGGCTAATACAGAGTCAGAGACACAAAGGGAGTTAGTTCACTGTCACTCACAGTCTCATCTCCGTGGACTTCCGCTGATGCTCAAAAGCAAGATTGAGGGCAGAGCAAGAGAAAGCCTCCCTAAGAAATGAAACACTGGAGGAAAAGGAATGGCCACTTCTTTGGGGAATAGAAATGTTGGAACTTGGGAAGTGAACAAAGCTGGACCTGGACCTTTATTATGTAAAAAATATATATAATCACAGAACAAGCTCAGAATGTTCTACCCTGTTTCTAACAAGATACGGAGTTGCTTTTCAGAGACAACAGACCCAAATCACAAGGCCTGTGGCTGAAGCATGTGCAGAGGGAGAGAACTTTGACGTCCAGGTGCACTTGGAACCAAAGTCTCACTGCCTCCTCCCACATAGGATCAAAGGACTGGGATGACTAGAGCTTGAACACAGGAACCCTTTCTAAAGCAAAGGGTCTGCTGTCCAGGTAGATCCAGTGCTAAGGCCCCTTACTGATACCTTACTACAAATGGCCAACTTCTAAAGCTCTCAAATCAAAATATACATTGCTAGCACTTCCACATTCCTGCCTGTTATCCTTAACTCCCCTGAACTCTGGGCATGAGAGACAGACTTGAACCTTGCCTTCTGTCTCTTTGCCAGTTGATTTCATAATAAAACCTTTTTCTTTTTACAAAAAGCAATGTTATAGTATTGGCTGCTATACATGTCAGGCAGTGAGCTCTTGCTCAGTAACAATTTTGGTCACTAGAAGCAACCAGGATCTTGTAACTGCCTCACCAAGGCCCTGTAGCCCCACCCCCACCCCAGAGGAAATGATGTGGGTCCCCACAACCAACTCTGAGTGGGCACTTAAGACTGGTTTGTCTAGAAACTCTGCTTCTAGGTTCCTGTATCTCTGCTGGAACTCTAGGATCCTAGGTATCACTTTCACTTTTAAGAAACAGCTCCTGATCAGACACTTTTTGGGAGAATGACCTTGCTAATATGTGCTTGTGCATAAATTGTCTAAGAATCACTTGAAAATTGTTGGTTCAAGTCCCACCTGCAGAGACTTGGGGTAGAGTCCCAGTGCTAGGATTGTGGGTTGAAACCCTACCCTCAGGAAACAACTGGAAAAAAAGTTACAATTGCTAAGGTCTTGAAAGGTCGGGTTTGAGTCCTCAACCTTGAGTTCAAGTCCCAGGTCTTAGACTTCTTTGTCTGTACTCAGTTTACTGTATTGTATGTGTGTGTTGGTCTTGTGAGGTGTATGCTTTGTTTTAAATGAACGGTTCTATAATTTGCCACTCTTTATCAAGTCCTGACAGAGTTGCTAACAGTAGCCAGGCAGGCCTAATTCAGGGCTATTCTACCAAGTGAATACTTGCTTGATTAGTTACAAGATGTCAGCCCCTTCCACCTTGAGGGAATAAAAGGTGTCTGGTTCTTGCAAAGAACCACACACATCACATTGTCTATGTTGAGGGGAACAAAATTTAGCATCCAAAGCATTATGGTAAGTTTGGATATTAGAACCCTACACTAACTGGCTTGAAGTTGGGAAGTCATTGACCTAGTCACCTTAAAAATTCTTTTTAAAATCAAAAGAAATACAAGCAGTATCTTTAATTGCAATCCCTTGGAATGTGTTCTTTAAAACTGGTCCTCCTGTAACATTGGAGAATTACAACGCACTCCATTGTTCTTTTGACATTGCCTCTGTAAATGTTGACTCTCACTAATATGGGAATTATAGATAAACAGCAAGTTTGTATAAGAATCCTAGGAACTAAGTTCAAAAGATAAAGACACCAACCTTCAGGCATTTCACCTCTAGAAGATTTGCTGACCTCCAAATGCATGTGATCTTCATGAAACCAATCCTTTAAAATGTGGTTAGTTCTGCTCTGCTCCCTGGTGCCTGTTAGTCACCTTCAGTAAAAGTGCTGCATATACTCAGAATGGTGAGTTCTTCATGTTGTTTTCTGCATCACTTTGTCTGGTATATGAAGCTTGTTAATTGTTTTTCAAACCTAACAATAATTTAGAGAGATTCTGTTGAAATCACCTGCTATAGTAGTGCACTTGTCAATTTTTAAGGAGGCTGGGGGAGAGGGGGTTAGGCATGGGAGTGTTACTGAACACAGGGCCAGTTGCCTGCCACAACAAAGGCCAAACTCGCTCCACAGATGCTGGCGAGAAGGAAAGAGATTTATTCAAGTGCTGGTCACCTGAGAGGATGGGGGACTCTAATCCCAAAGCCCATCTCTCCACTGCAGTAAAGGCAGGGGTTTTTATAAGGAGGGAGAGGAAAATCAGAACAAATCAAGGGGAGGAGGTTAAGAGTGTGTTAAGGGGACTACAGGCAGACCAGCACAGTCTATTCTAATCATCAGGAAGCAGATGTCAAACCTCAAATTTTCTTTCTCCCAAATGATCATCATAGTGGTCATAGTTCAGGCTCTGTGGGACATAATGACAAAAGTTACTCTTTTTTTTCTTTTTTCTTTTATTGATTATGCTATTACAGTTGTCCCATTCTCCCCCTTCACTCCCTTCCACCTTGCCCACCCCCTCCCACTCACATTCCCTCCCTTTAGTTCATGTCCATGTGTCATAAGTTCTTTAGCTTCTACATTTCCCATACTATTCTTGCCCTCCCCCTGTCTATTTTCTACCTATTGTCTATGCTACTTATTCTCTATACTTTTCCCCCCTCTCTCCTCCTCCCACTCCCCTGTTGCTAACCCTCCATGTGATCTCCATTTCCGTAGTTCTGTTCCTGTTCTAGTTGTTTGCTTAGTTTGCTTTTGTTTTAGGTATGGTTGTTACTAACTGTGAGTTTGAAGTCTTTTTTTACTGTTCATATTTTTAATCTTCATTTTCTTAGGTAAGTCCCTTTAACATTTCATATAATAAGGGCTTGGTGACGATGAACTCCTTTAACTTGGCCTTATCTGTGAAGCACGTTATCTGCCCTTCCATTCTAAATGGAAGCTTTGCTGGATAGAGCAATCTGGGATGTAGGTCCTTGCCTTTAAGGATTTGGAATACTTCTTGCCATCCCCTTCTTGCCTGTAAGGTCTCTTTCGAGAAATCAGCTGACATTCTGATGGGAATTCCTTTGTAGGTTACTGTCTCCTTGTCTCTTGCTCCTTCTAGGGTTCTCTCCTCCATTTTTACCTTGGCTAATGTAATTATGATGTGCCTTGGAATATTCCTCCTTGGGTCCAACCTCTTTGGGACTCTCTGAGCTTCCTGGACTTCCTGGAAGTCTATTTCCCTTGCCAGATTGGGGAAGTTCTCCTTTATTATTTGTTCAAATAACTTTTGCACTTCTTTTTCCTCTTCCCCTTCTGGTACCCCTATAATTCGGATGTTGGAATGTTTAAAGGTGTCCTGGAGGTCCCTAAGCCTCTCCTCATTTTTTTGAATTCTTGTTTCTTCATTCTTTTCTGTTTGGTTGTTCCTTTCTTCCTTCTGGTCCACTCCATTGATGTGAGTCCCAGTTTTCTTCCCATCACTATTGGTTCCCTGTGCATTTTCCTTCATTTCTCTTATCATAGCCTGCATTTGTTCATCTAATTTATGACCAAAGTCAACCAATTCTGTGAGCATCCTGATCACCAGTGCTTTGAACTGTGCATTCAATAGGTTGGCTATCTCTCAGTCACTCAAAAAAATTGGATCTGGGGCTTTTAATTCTGTTTGAGCCATCTTTTTTATTTTTTATTTTCCTTTCGTCTGGTTGCAGCTGTTACATATGGGCAGCGGAGCCTTAGGTGTTCACCAGGGCGGGGCACCCCAGTCACTGGGTTGTGACGTTGTATGTGGGGGCGGGGTCTGAGAGGGAATAATAGCACCTGCTCTGCTCTCTCTAGGACTTCCATCCTCTTTGCCACTTCCCACAAACAAATTGGGCCCTTCTGGTGCTGGCTCCTGGGTGGGTGGGCTTGTGTACTTTCTCGGGCTCTGTGGGTTTCCCCCAAGAGCCTCTTGTGAGGCTGAGAGAATCTCCCGGCCTCAACTTCCATAGGTGTTTTCAGTCGGTGCTCTTAGGCTTTGTTTCCCAGTGCTGGGGCCCTGGGTTGCACGGTCTGTGTCGCTGCCCATTTTCGCTTAGTTTGTCTGTGCACAAATGTGTGGCTGCGGACAGCCAGCTACCTTGCACACCTCACTGGGTCTGCTCTTTGCCTTCTGTGCCCAGGGACTGCCATGGGGTCTCTCAGCTGCCCCTGCACTTCTGGGGTCCGCCATCTGCCATCTGCACCCTGCACGCCCGTGTCTGCCAGCCAGCGCTTTTTCCTGCCAGGACCCCTCGACCCCTCTCTGTAGGCCTCCAACTCCACCCCTCCTTACCGCTCTGGATGCATAGTAGTCAGACTTCTGTTCAGTTCATTTTTTCTATTCTGGTTGTTTCTTGTTTCTCAATTTTTGTTGTCCTTAGTTTTAGTTGCTCGAGGAGGCACAGTGTGACTACCTATGCCTCCATCTTGGCCGGAAGTCTGACAAAAGTTACTCTTTATTCTTTATCTCAAACTAAGGTACAGGTGTCCTGGCCTGCTGCTACCTCTGCTGTTGCTGTGATCTCTGCTTGCAGATTGACCACCCAGAATGCCTGCTGTAAGTCTCAGGGACCATCATGGAAGAAAGAGTTAGGCATGTGAGATTGTAAGTGCCAGATGAAAAAAAAATACAATGGATGAACAAATCTGACTCCATCTTGAAGCTATCCACTCTTTAACTGAGCCTGGGCCCTTTTGCCCTATTTCTCTCAACATAAAGGACTAAACAGCAAAAATGGGAGATTTATAACTGCAGAACCAGCTCAAAGTGATTTTAACTAGATATTGAGTTGCTTTTAAGAGACAACCAACCAAAACTTTAGGTCATGCAGCCAAATCATGTGCAGACAAAAGCAATTTGACCTCCATTTGCAAATGGAACCAAAGTCTTGCCCCCACCGCCCCAATGGAACCAAAGGACCAGGACATGACTAGAACTTGGACAGAGAAACCCTTTTTGAAGCAAAATGTCCATTGTCCAGGAAAGTGAGTGCTAAAGCCACTTCTTGTTTCTCATCATAAATGGTCAAGTTTCAAAGCCCTCCAAATCAAAATCTGCCCTGCCAGCACTTGTGAATACCACCTTGTTCCTTCTAATCCCTTAAAACTCACCCTGAATCGTGGAGAAACTTTTGAGCCTTGCCTCCTGTTTTTTTGCCATTAGACTTCACAATAAAAGCTTTTTCTTTTCTCAAAAGCCAGTGCCATAGTATTAGCTTCTATGCACATTGGGCAGTGAGCCCAAAAGGTCATAAGTCTTTGGCAGAAAGGCAGCAAACATTGTCACTTTCAAGCTACATGTGAGAAGCTGTAGAGCTGAAAGAAGGGTAAAAGGAAAAAACACTCTACTCCTAGGAGCAGAGCGGGAAATACTCTCCCAAGCAAGATCTCTTGAAACTGACCAAGCAATGGTCTGGTATGTATCCTCCTGGTTTTTGTTTCTACCATTTTTTGTATTTTATATTTTGATGTAATTCTAACAGAGTTGTTCTATATGTTGACACAATAAAAAATTATAATACTTCAGGGTATATTGTATAATAATCCTCACTCTTAAAGTCTATGAGAGAAATATCCTTTTTAATCACTTCAATATCCCTGAATTTTTTCAAAACTAGATTCTTATGAAAATTAATCAATATGAGTACTAATCAGTGGAGTATATATAACTTTTTGTCTTAGCATAAAAATCAGAATGAACTCTAATGTAACAGGTCATGTATGAGTTTTCTATTGCTGCTATTACAAATCACCACACAGTTAGTGGCTTAAAGCAACATAAATTTTTTCTTATATTAATAGTTCTGGAGGTTAGAAGTCTAAAATAATTCTCACTGAGCTAAAATCAAGGTTTGACCAGGCTGCATCCCTTTCTGGAAGCTCTAAGGGACAATCCAGTCCCTTCTTCCCCTTTCCAGCTTCTGGAGGCTGTCTGCATTCTGTGGCTCATGTCCTCATTCCTCCCAGTTCTAAGGCAAGAATGTCAGGGCAAACCATTCTCACACTGTCACTCTCCGGTTCTCCTCCTTCTGCCTCCCTGCTCCATTAATAATGACCTATGTGATTATACTGGGCCCACCTAGATAATACAGTTTCCTCTCCCCATCTCAAGGTCAGCTGATAACTTTCGCTCAATTTGAAGCTTGAATTCCCCTTTGCCATGTTATCTAATATATTCACACATCCTAGAATTAGGTCATAGCTATCTTTGGAAAGCAATCATTCTACTTTCTATAGGGGGTAAATAGAGGGAGGGGGAAAGTTGGACATAATGCTTAGACTGAATTAAAGAGAAATTTATAATAATGTTAGAGAAGGTGCGTGTAATAATATAGCAACCTGCCTAAGTATGACATGCTTTTAAATCTACTTCATGTTTTCTCCTAATATGTGAATATAGATAATTGTTATTTATTCAGTTTATATGTTATGAAATATATTTATTTTGGAAAAAATATTTGCTTTGTTTTCAGATAATACCCTGAACAATGTCCTCATCTATCTAGGGGATTTTCAGAAATGTCTAATATGGTACTAAGAATGTATTATCCACTTTCTAAAGACCATGATGGTCCTTAACATTCAAATTTCCTTGTCAGTAGGTAGCCAAAGGACCTAAAGTTAATTTCATTTCAGAGCAAACTATCTGAACTTTACCCCAATTGTATTTATCTATATGTTTATTTTTTGCAGAACAACCATTTTTTACTTTATTTTAGGTTCAGGGCAGTCCTTAAAGTGGCTATAACTACAATAATCAGATTGCTGAGTAAGGATGGGATGCCATATTTAAAAGACACAGAAAGCAATCATCTTTGCAATTAAAACTAGGACTTTTTTTGTATTTTACTTTATCAGTAATTTTCCCTTAGTAGTCTATTTCAGTAAACAAATGTAGTTAAACACACAGTCTGTGCCAAAACTCATGTCAGTCATTTGGGGTAAGTCATTAATTAATTCAACGAATATTTACTGAGTGCCTGCTTTGTACCAGGAACTTTTCTAGGTTATTTAAGCCCCTGAGACAGCTTACATTTTAGTGTGGGAGACTGACAGTAAACAAGGAAAATATAGAGATGATGATAAGTACTGTGGACCAAAACAAAGAAAAAACGGAATGGGGCATAGCAGACTTGGTGGTCAAACAAGGCCTCTCTAATAAGATGACATTTGAGTAGACATCTGAAGGAGTTGAGAAATGAGCCATAGGAGTAAGTTTGAGGAAAGTATTCCAGGAGAAACAGCAAGTGCAGATTCACAAAAAGCTGGAGGATACTCAGCATTTTCTAGATAAAGCAATGAGGCCAGTGAAGCTGAAGGGTCCTGAGATGAAGGGAGAGGAGCAAATGAGGTAAGAAAGTAAGGGGTGAGGTGGGGAACAGGTTCTATACAGTTTTTTGTTTTTGTTTTTGTTTTTGTTTTGCATTGTTTTGTTTTAGAGAGAGAGGAAGGAAGGGAAGGAGAAAGAGACAGAAAGTAAAACATTGATGTGAGAGAGACATCGATGGTTGGGTGCCTTCTGTGTGTGCTCCACCGACCAGAGACCAAACCAACAACCCAGGCATGTGCCCTGACCAGGAAACAAACTGGCGACCTTTCAGTTCATGGGATAACACCCAACCAACTGAGCCATGCTGGCCTGGGGCAACACCGGCTTACATATTGTGAGGACCTGGTGGGGAGCGGAGGAAAGACGATTTGAGCAGAGGGGAACAATGGATTTACTTTCTTAGATTATTAATTTATTAACTTGATAAAATAAAATCTTCTTGAAGTTTTCCATCTACTTTGGGGCTTATCTTTAGCTTCTATGACACCATTACTAAGATCCACATTTTTTTAGATTTTCTTTCAGCTTGATTTTTTTTCTTATCCAACCCTCACATTTTTCAATTAAATTTATTGAGATAACATTGGCTAATTGTAGGGGACTGGTTTGTTTCAGTCTGGCAAATGTGACTCAGCTCTGTATGGAAAACCTGCAGAAGCTAAGTGGTGAGCAGAAGCCAGACCTTCAAACCGAGTTTTCCTGTGGGAATCAGGCCTAGAAAATGCATACAGACTGTTATGGCTTGCTCTTGCTAAAACTCCATCACCCTGGTCTAAAACAACAAATGTGTACTGTCTATCTTCAAGGTAATTTCCAAAGCCTATGTGAATTCCCCCAAGGACAGAGCTAATCAGCTCGCCGCCATTCCCCTCTGCATGTTATTTTCATTTCCTTGATTGTACCTAAATGTAGACAATAATATTCTATGTCATAGATAATAAATCTTTCTCTGATGTAAGACCTGAGAAAAACAATAAAAGCTTGTCTAGGAAGGGTCGAGGCGCTCTCCCCTTGAGAGAGTAGCTGTGCCATTCCCTTTTTGTCCACAGGATCGCTGTCACCTGTGCATTTATTCTTGTCTCCAGTCACAACAAGCAGACTCTGCTGGCCAGAGTCCGCCACAGCTAACTAATAACCTCCAGGTGTACAACTTTATGACATTTACATACCTGGTTACTTTTTAAACAATTAATTTGTATTTTATTGGTCCTAGGATAACAGCACATTATAATGTATATCAGACTTTCAAAATGGCATTAAAAAATTAACCTGAAAGCATATTTTGTCACCCAATATTTTAGGAGTAAAGCTTCTGTTTGTTTTGCAAACACATCAGTAAGTTAAAAACTAGAGAATAAGTAACCAAATATTAAGAGTACAATTATTTTTTTTTAAAGATTTTATTTATTTATTTTTAGAGAGGGAAGGGAGAGGGAGAGAGAGAGAAACATCAATGTGCGGTTGCTGGGGGACATGGCCTGCAACCTAGGCATGTGCCCTGACTGGGAATCAAACCTGCGATGCCTGGTTCGCAGCCCGCGCTCAATCCACTGAGCTACGCCAGCCAGGGCCAAGAGTACAATTATTGATAGCATTAAAAGTATAGTGAAACTCAGTTTCATGTATTTCCTTTTCACTACTATAAATCATTTGAGCTATGTTTTGAAAATAAAATTTCCTGTTGTTTCATATTTATTTAATGTTTAGATTTAAGAGATCAAAATTGGGGTTAAAGATCTTTTTAATTCATAAATACTATACTTATTTGCTCCATGTTTACATATTGAAAGACTTGGAAATATTCAGGACCCTTTAAAACATCCTTACTGTAAAACTATTGGTGATCCATGGCTTGTGATGTGTTCACTTTTTCTTTTCTATAAGAAACCATTCCTACATTATTGTTCTTACATTCTTTAAACTAGGATCATATGTATTGTCAGAATTTTGGGTATACAAAATTAAGTCTGATAAGTAGAAAGCCTAGTGAAGTAATCGTTAGGTCGGAGTCACTCAAGAAACCAGACAGATGCAGCGAGCTAAGGAGCAGGGTTTATTAGCAGGGAATAAGAAGGAAAAGTGGAGCCAACCAAGGGAGGTTAAGACTCACTTGGTTGTTCTTAGGGCAGGGTTTTTAAGTGCAAAAACCCACAAAGAGTAACTGGTTGGGGTGTCAGAATCTGATTGGCTAGAGCTGGTTGCTGGGTGCCATTTCTGCTGACCATTGTTCGTGATACATGTTGTCAGGCTCAAGTTAAAGGTGCATCCTGTTAAGCCAGATGGGCCGACCTCAGACCCTAATCTTAGCTGGGCATCTGTTTGTCCTGGGTTGGGTCAGCAGACAGTTCCCCAGGAAGGCATTTTCCCAGGCTAAAGTTTCCCATGGTACAGTTTTCTTGCCTGGTGATTTTCCATTCCTCCTAGGCCTACCTAGGTCTGTCAATAATCTACTTATGATTGTAGGTGTTCCTGACTTTTCCTTTAACTAAAACTTGAATTTAAGTACAGTAGAGCAAAACAATAGCTATTATATATGCTGCAGAAGATTTCAGTGAGCTTCTTACTATTGGGTATTTCTTAAAAACACATTTTTTTCTATGGAAAATAATTTATAGTACTGGAACACCAAACACTACTTCATCTACTACTACATTTTTTAAAGGATTATTTGAATAACAAACACATTCTCTGTGGGTAATCTAAACCACCACTGGCTCAACTACCCATATGGTGATGACTTCTGTTAATTCTTTCTCTAGGATACTCTTTGTAGCTCCAGATCTTATTTTTACTAAACTTCTTTACTTGGTTATCCTGAAGATACTTCAAATTTAATATAACAAACTCACTTTGGTCATAAAGATAAAACTAAGTCAATAAATGTTCTCATTCTTTATTTTTTATTTAATTACTGACAAACATAAAATCACCTAAGTCAGACCTAAACACTATTCTCAGTGACTCACCCCTCCATCTCATATAAGCAGCTGCTGAGTCTATGAAATGTATTTCTAAATTTCTCTAGATTGAGCCTTTTCTCCGTATCATATAATGAAAAGGTTAAGGGCTTTGGCATCCACCAGACCTAAGTTCAAGTATACAGTAACTGTGAGACTTTGGATAAATTATTTAACCTTGGCTAGTTTGTCCCCTTGGTGAACCACAACATCTCTATTATAACATTGTTAAAGCTTAAATGGGATGTCATATCACAGTGCTTGCCACATTATGTTTAATAAACCTTCACTGTCATTCCCTCTCACCCCGTCCATATTGTTTTAGTTTAAGTCATTACGATGTATAAATTAAACATTGCAATAGTCTTTTTAACAAGTCAAACTGATTCCATTTTCCAAGCTGTAGCCAAAGGGATCTTTCTACAAGTCAAGTCTCATCATTTGCCTCTCTGCCTAAAATTCATTGGCTCCCTGTGACTTCCTTAAGATACCACCTTTTAGCATAACATAAATTGTCCCTAACCTGACATCCTGCCATGCACTAGTTTTTTTCTAGTCCCTGGTATGAAATTGCCAATTTGCCACTTTTTGTCTTTTTCTTGTCTTTTTGTTCTTTTGCTTAGAATGCCTTTGGTGGTCTCACAGGTGAACAGTTTTTCTTTCTTTATTTTATATAATTTTTTTCTTTCTATTGAATTTATTGGGATGAATACATTAACAAAATTACATGGGTTTCAGGTGCAAAATTCTACAACACATGATCTGACTGAATTATATGTTCACCAGCCCAAGTCAAGTCTCTTTCCATCACCATTTATCCCCTCTATACCCCTCACAATCACTATACTGGTGTCTACATGAACCCTTTTTCAGATTCATTTTCAGGTTCCCTCCTCTGGGAAACTTTGCTAAATCTATCCTGACAATGATCTCACCTATAAGTAGAACTTAATCAACAAAACAAACAAGCAAGCAAAATATAACCAGATACATCGAAACAGAGAACAAACTGATAGTAACCAGAGGGGAGAGGGACAGGTATAACAGGGGAAAGAAGGGGATCAGCAAGGAATGAGTATAAAGGACCCCATGGACAAAGAGAACTTGGGGGCGGGGTGGGTAGGATTGAGTGTGGAATGTAGGGCTGGGTGGGGTGGGGGAGAGTGGTGGGGAAAAAATGGGCACAACTGTAGTTGAACAACAACAATGAAAAAAAAAGCATTTTTTCTTAGGTCAATAAGCATTTACTGACTTATTATGTATGCACCAGGCACTACAGTAGATGCTGAAATGAAGTGTGAAGAATACATGGTGTCCTGCTCTAATAAAGCATCTGGAGAGGGAGACCAACACTTAGATAATTATTTAGTTATACTTTTGTTGAATGCTATAAAAATGTAGTTTATAAAAATGTGTAGCAGTCTTAAAAGGGTGGGGCTAGTTTCCCTTAGGAAGAGCTATTGAAAGAATGACAGTCCCATTTTATCCTTTATAATTCTCTCTTAAAGTACTTAGGCAACTGCATTTAAGTTATTGCTTTACAAATATGATTTTGATTAGCTAATAAGCCCTAGGAGCTTATGGTTATTGAAAGATCCTTTGGACCATCACAAATGCAAAAAATCTTATGATGTCCACAATTTAAATCTAGATGTACCAGAGACTAAGTATATAATCTTTTCCTTCTGGCAATAACAGCTATTGTGTTATTATCATATTTTTTAATCCTCACTTGAGGATATATTAGTTGATTTTAGAGAAAGGAGTAGGGAAGGTAGAAGAGAGAGAAAGATACTTATGTGTGAGAGAAAAAACATCTATTGGCTGCCTTCAGCACCCAAACGGGACCAACCCACAACCCAGGTATGTGCCCCCACCAGAATCCAACCCACGACACATTTTATTATGGGAGGACCCTCCAACCAACCAAGCCACACTGGCCAGGGTATCTTGTTTTATAGATAATGAGGTTGAGATTAAGATAAATGGTTCAGTGATTCTTCTAAGGCCTCTGTTCAGAAGTCATTGAGTGGCCCCAATCCAGGGGTTTCAGGGCCCCAAGTCCTCTTTTCATCATACATTTCTGTCTTGTTCTTTATCTTTTTATTTCCAGAATCTTCTAGTGTGTGGTTTCTAGCAGGTATCCCATGAATAAATACACAAGGAGGCCTTATGTTGAAGATAGTGTTACCGAACAACAAGGGGGGCCAAAGGTGACATACTATTATGGAAAAAAAACCCCAGGTTTGTTATGTTTGGAGCCTATAGAAAGATGTCTCTCAACGCCAGAGATTCGTGAAAAGGAAATGAAGTGTTTATTTAATGCTGTACAAACTTAAGGTAGTGACCTAATGTCTTCATCAAAATCCCAAAGTCCCTTAAAACACCCACAAACACACACAGTCCTTCCTTGCCCCTTAGCCCAGTCCAGAGTACCATATCTCAGGAAAACACAGAGACGTCCGTGGTCCAGGCAGCCCGGGTTCTTCACAGTAATCCGTGTTGGCTGGTGGACCTCCCTTGGTTCCGGGCACCATCAGCTGTGTCACTGGGATCTCTGCTAAAGCCGAGTGGTGGTTCCCCCTTCTAAAGCTGCAGGGGTCCGCACTCAGCCAAAGCCGCGTGGTTTTCTCCTCAATGGCTGTGATCCTCTCTGCACTGCCACAGCTGCATAGTTCTCCCCCCTCAATGGCTGCAAGGAGGGGGTTTGCCACTCTGCCAAAGCCAAGTTTCGGTTCTCTGCTAAAGCCTCATGGTGATTCTCTCTCACAGGGCTGCAGTAGTCCCCACTCTGCTAAAGGCTGAGTGGTTCTCCCTCCAAGGAAATCCCCACTCTGCGAGAAGCAGCACATGGCTCTCCCCAATATGGCTGCAGCATCTGGGTTTAAATCCCCGCCAACCTTCCTCTGCAGCCCCATTTCCGACTCCTCCTACAATCAGTTACACCTGCCAGTACTCTCATATCCTTCCAACTGTACTGGGCTGCCTTTGTGAGCCTGGGCAGGTGTGGCCTCATGTCTTGGAGCCAATCATCTCCAAGCTCCCACGCAGGAGCTATAACTCAGGGGGGGCTGCCTCCCAGTTACATCTTGGGGGGAAGTTACTTCCATCCCCCTGGCTCAGAGCAAGGCCACAGCTATTTAACATATCTATGAAACCAAAGTTATACAAATATGTTAAATGATCATGCCAGAGGTTAGCTGCGAAGCTGTTGCTATGCAAAACAGCTCTCAATGACCCTGCTCCATTTGTCCCTTCCCCCAACCTACAGCTGTGGGGGGTGGGGGGTGAGGATATCCTAGTATTTCCTGAACACTTTTGAGTTCTGGACTCCATTCCAGATCCCTGTTTGGGGTTCCCCTCTTGGCTGCACTCTGTAACAGTAGCATTATTTCCACTTCTGCTGCCACGCCTTAACCGACGTACTCTAGAACCCCCTCTCTTTGCATATAGAAACTTCAAGGTCTGGTTTCAGGCGTGCATGAAGGCTAGCGATTCCAAGGCTAGCAAGTTGTTTGTTCAACCAATTAAACATTTTTTTTTCTTGGCCTGCGATGACACTAATTTCCCACCCCCTCCTCAGGTTAAAAAAACAAAACAAAACAAAATTCTGAGTCTGGCTTCCCTACTTCAGGAAGTCCCTGAACGGCTTCGGGCCTCCGTTCCACGCCCACCTTCCATTCCTCAGTGGAGCTCCACGTCCAAACCTCCTGGGTACTCAAAGTTTCTAAATTTGAGGCCTCAAGCAAGGAAAATCGAAGGCACGGTTTTGCGGACCATTGGGAGCCTACACAACCTCCTTAGCTGTTTCTAGCCCCACCTCCGTTCGCCCACCCCTGCGTCTTCTCGGCCTTTGCGGCAGAGGCTGAGAGGAGCTACGTCCACCCGAATGCAGCAACCTCAGCAAAACTGTCTCAGCGTAGAACACACAGATACTTCGTTCCCTTGGAGACTAAGGCGGGGCAAAGGTACTCGAGCGTGCTGACGTCAGGCTGACGCAGGGCCACGCCGGCCCCACCCACAGCCCCTCCGGTCCGGTTTCCGGCGGGAGCGGTTACCCCGAAGTGGAGGTAGAGGTGCCGCTGATTTCTTGAGACTGGGTGTCCGCGGGCTCTCCCTGGGAGCCGGAGCCGCCAGAATGCCTCACTTGGAAAACATGGTGCTTTGTCGCGAGTCCCAAGTGTCCACGTTGCGGTCCCTATTTGGAGAGGTACTACGGTCAAACTATTTTTCCCAAATCCTGGGGGCAAACGTTTCTGTGGTCTTGTGGTGTGTTTGTTAACTTGTTTATTTATTTACTTTTGGTGTGTGGAGTGAAGGGCAGTGATCATCTTTTGCGTTGAGATAGAGAGTGTTGTACATCTACCCCACTCTGCCATCCAAAGTAACTTGTGTTAGTCCCTTTAAAAGAACACTGCACCGGAAGGACTGGCCTGCTCTACGCTGGCTTAGTGTGTCGGCGCAGGACGTGTTCCTTTACACACGCCGCACTTTTGAGGTGGTGTTAGCTCACAGTAGCCAGTAGTAGTTGTTTCTTATCTCTCCTCAACTGAATAGGACTTTATACAACAGGAGTGTTTGAAGAATGTTACTTATTCAAATATAAGTTCGCACATTTCAGTACGAACCACACGGTTGGAGTAAGTCAAATACGGATAGAAAGGTGGTGGTTTTCACAAGTGAGGGCTAAAGCAGTGCTTCATGTTTAAAATTTAATCGGCTTTCCCAGGATTGTAAGAGCCCTGAATAGATCTCGTCCATACTTCTAGGCTAGCATCTCAGGTGCTGTCGGAGAGAAGAGGTTGAGTATCTTCTCTGCATGGACACAGTGGGGGAGTCTTATTCCTAGGCAGGGCGTAGCATTCACGAATTCAAAACTTAATCTGTTTTTTATTATAATCTCACCTGGGGAGGGGGCTTTTGATTATACCCATTATTTATTTATTTTAAAACATTTTTAGTTGTTATATTATAGCTGTCCCAATTTTTCCTTCTTTGTCCTCCTCTCCCCAGCACCACCCCCCAGTCAGTCCCCTCAATGTCCATGTCCGTGGGTCATTCCTACATGTTCTTTGACTAGTCTCTTCCCCTTGTTTCACCATTATCCCCCTCCCCTCTGGCCACTGTCAGTCTGTTTCATGTTCCCATGCCTCTGGTTCTATTTTGCTGGTTAGTTTATTTTGTTCATTAGATTCCTTTTATAAGTGAGATCATATGGTGTTTGTGTGTCACCCACTGGCTTATTCCACTTAGCATAACAGTCTCCAGTTCCATCCATGCTGTTGCAAAAGGTAGGAGTTCTTTCTTTTTGCTGCGTAGTATTTCATTGTGTAAATGTACCATAATTTTTTTAATCCATTTATCTACTAATGGGCATTTAGGCTGTTTGCATCATTTGGCTATTGTAAATAGTGCTGCTATGAACATTGGTGTGCTTTAAGTTCTTTTGACTTGGTGATTCAGAATTCTTAGGATATAATCCCAGCAGTGGAATTGCTGGGTTCAGAGGAGTTCCATTTTCAATTTTTTGAGGAAATTCCATACTGTTTTTCCACAATGGCTGCACCAGTCTGCATTCCCACCAGCAGTGCACTAGGGTTCCCTTTTCTCCATATCCTTGCCAGCACTTATTGTTTGTTGATTTATTAATGATGGCCATTCTGACAGGTGTGAGGTGATATCTCATTGTGGTTTTAATTTGTGTCTTTCTGATGGCTTGTAATGCTGAGCATCTTTTCATATGTCTGTGGACCCTCTGTATGTCCTGTTTGGAGAAGTGTCTATTCAGGTCCTTTGCCCATTTTTGAATTCAATTTGTTTTCCTGGTGTTGAGTTGTATGAGTTCTTTATATATTTTGGAGATTAAACCTTTGTCTGATGTATCATTGGCAACTATGTTCTCCTATATGGTTGGTTCCCTTTTTATTTTGAAGATGATTTCTTTCACTGTGTTTTTAAATTTGATATAGACCCATTTGTTAATTTTTCCCTTTATTTCTCTTGCCCTAGGCTTGTCAATAAATGGTGTTGGGAGAACTGGACTGGTACATGCAAAAAAAGGAAACTAGACCACCAACTTATACCAAACACATTATTATTATTTCCTTTGTATTTCTTTTTTTATAAAATTCACACCATCCTTATATACTCATTACTTAGACATGGAATTACTCAGACTTGAATCTTATCTGTAAGGAGAGAAAATGGCAATTTAGAGTTACTCTTATTGTCTGCGTCCCCCTCCCATCCTCCATTTTCTGTTTTGTGGTCTTAAATCCTTTAAGTACTTTCATTACACTGGTAATGTTGGATGGCAGTCTGAGGTGGCCTATGAAGTATTAGGGGAAAAGTACCACCCTTCTTAAGGGGCACATCAGTTAGGGAAGTAAGAGGACAATGACTGCATCCTCAGTATTTTAGTCATAATGCTTTCAGTTACAGTTAGCTATATTATCACTGAAATGTTTTCTTGGTTATTCTCTATGCATTCCTTCCCTGGAATTGTTAAACCTAGATCACTCCAACCAGAAAATGCTCCTCCTGAAAGAGAATATTGACAAGTAGAGATGAGCCGTATCACCATGGTATGGACCACAGAAAGTGTTTTAACCTCTACTCTTACTGCAGATTATGTTTAACAATGTTAATAACCACCTTTCTGCAAGGTGCTGTGCATGGGGGACATACAAAAAAATAGTTCACTTTTAAGCAAATTTATTTATTTGTTCAACAACTAATACTCACTGAGCACCTACCTTCTCTGTGTCAGGCACTGGGTCAGATCCTGGCTTATTACAGTTTATGTTAGGGAAGTCTATGAAGGTAAAAGGTTAAATAGCAGTACAAAAGTTCAGTTTAATTTGAGGGAACAATAAGAAAGATGTTGTGAGGTGGGATATTACTAAGCACCAAATAGTGGATGCAGACAAGTGTGGCAGAATTCCAGAAAAGGAGAGTTTTAGTGTAGCTTGAAAAAATTTGCTAAAGGATGTCTTGAATTTTTCTTTAAAGATAAAATATAGTATTTGTATACCAGAGATGCTCAGCAAGCATGTGGTTAACTCTTGGGGCAGAATTTTTGAACCAGTTAATTTACAAGATTATTATATACATTTTCAAAAAGGGATTAATGTGTTAAAATATTTTTAGTTTATTTAGAAAAGTTTTTCCTGTATAAATCTGATTTCCAATTTGTCTTGGAAAAGGAAATGTATAACTCAGTGGCTAGAATGTAATAAATGTTTATAACTTATTGTAGTGGCGGATGATGATCATACTCTACTTTCTCATGAAAATTGAATCCTTCAATTTTCTTGTAATTATTTTTAAAATGTATGTCTTCTCACTAGACTATGAACTTCTCCAAAGTAGGTTTGGCTTTAATTGATATTTATATTGCTCAGTGCATCATTGTTTTCAGCATTTAATAGGTGTCTAATAAATGTTTGTTATATGACTAAAACATTTGTAATAATTACTTTTTGCTATTCAGCTAACTCTTAATATTCTGCAGGAAAATCTTGGAAGTAGGTCTTTTGAAATATATACTTTGTAGATTTTACCATGTTTTATTTGGTGAAATGACATTTAGGCTGAAGTAAATTTAATGTGCATACCTCAAAAATATCCTGTAAGTTTTCCTGAGAACAGAGGACTTTTGAAATCCTTCTAGCCCTATGATTACATTTATTTAGTTTTAGAGCTTTAAAATGTATAATGAAGTTGCAGTTCTTTGTGACATTATATTCTTTACAAAAGAGTTAAGATAAAAGTGGAGTATGGTCAAAATTATTCTGGAAAAATTTCTTAAATCTCCTTTGAAAATATAAGAATTTGTTTATATAAACTTGTACAATAATATAAAAGTATAAACATATAGTATATAATAAATAAACCAAATAAAATTTTTCAGAAATTTTAATTTCTTAGAGAAAGTGCGTAGGCTTGAGTCAAGTAAATTTAAGATGTGGTGATGACTCCATTGGATGCTCACTGTTGAAGTAATTTGGATTGAATATTTTACTTTACCACATAAAACTTTCTTGCAAGCTTTCTTGCAAGAAAATGTTAATTTTCTGTTTCAATTTTCAATTAGTTCAATTTTCCAGACTGATAATCTTCTTTTCTCCCCTAGAGACATCATTTCAGCTTTCCCTCAATTTTTATTTATGGACATACTGCCAGTGGAAAGACCTATGTCACACAAACCTTGTTGAAAACTTTAGAGGTAAGAATAACCCCATACTTGGTGTTAATTGATTTTCACTCAGTTCTAGAAATGGAAGGGGATCTGGGAGATTATTTAGTCCAATTTACCTTTCTATGCAGAAATATTGTATACATAAAACATTTCTAAGCAGCTTTTGTTTGAATACCTTCAAAGACTGTAAGCTTCAGAAAGGATTGTTAGATAACTTTAGCCTTGATATTAAAAAGTTATTTTTTATTTCTAATTTTAATTGACTGAGACACTATTTGGAAAAAAACACATGATGATAAAGTCTTCAAAAATATTAAAATCTGTTTTTTCTCATTGTTGTATCTAGAATATTGATACTGATGTCCACATACACGAAACTGAATATATCACCTTTACTCTGCCTTTCTTTCCATATTGTCTATCACAGTGTGTGGTCTCAATATTCACCTGGTTGTCAAAACTTACTATTTACTCCTGCTTCATCCTGTGTCTTTAAGTAAATTGACCCAGTAAATATGTTCTATTCATTCCACATTGTTAATGTCTTAACTTCATGTACCTTCAATCATAGCTATAACTAACTCAGTTTCAGTTACCATTGTTTCTTCAATGTATTTCTGTAATAGTCTCTGCAGTGCAATCCATGCTTTGTCTGATATGTAAGACACTTCATGAGCTGGATTCAGTTTATCTTTCATAATCACTAAGAATTTGGGCTATAGAGTCTGGCAGACTCATGTTCTGGATTTACCACTTAGTGCTTTCCCCATCTGAAAACTAACACTAATACTGATGACATTTGGAATTGTGAGAATTAAGTGAATTAATACATGAAAAGTGCTTAGTACAGTACTTAGTATATAGTAAGCACTCAGTAAAGGTTAACTGCTATTATCAATGATTATTGCCACACCCTCTGTCATGTTCTAAGCCAGGATAAGCAAACTTTCCTTAAGGGCCAGATGATAAATGTTTTAGGCTTATGGGCCATATAGTTTATATCACAACTACTCAGTTCTGCCTTAGCATGAAAGCAGTTGTGGACATTATCTATCTGAACAGATGTGGCTATGTTCTCACACAATTTTATCAAAACATAATTGCCCCATGGATTGTGTAGTTGGCTAGCCACAGTCCTAATCTCTAGCTCTGAGGGTGCTTATATGGCATACTGCACGACTGATAGTTCCTGCTCTTTCTTACTTTCCGACCTTAGCACCTAGTGCTCCCTTTTCTTGGAGTAGCTTCCATGTATTCACTCACTTGGCCTCTATTACCCTGTTGCTTAACAAATGCATATGTACTTTGCTAGGTGTTCTTCTGCTTATGCTCTGGGAAGCTGTGCTTGATTCCCTAAGGTGTGTTAGATTCTCCTCTGTTGTTCAACCTAAGTGTTTGGTGCTTAGTTCTGTCATAATATATAGCACTTTTAGCTATTTTATTGCATTTGTGTTTTGCTGACTCAAGACTGAGTTTCTTGAGGTTATTCTCAACACTAAGCACAGTGCTTGGCACATACCAACTTGTGAATTTTAGCCTTTGATACCTAAAAACACCTGTGTGTTTTAACAAACACCTGGCATTCATACTAAGAATCTGAGTGTACAAGGTCCTGGATCAGGCATTTGCATTTGAGAGCCCCTTGTATGAAGTGTCCAAATATATATATTGAAAAAAGCATGAAAACTGAATAAGGAAGTTACATATTTAAGACATATTTTACTTTTTAACACACAATTTCCGCTGCTATTTAATCATTTAATTAAATAATTATTGCTGTTTCTGGTACAGGTACACAAAGAGACACTTAGAATATGCTGCCATTAAAGGTCATGTGCAAGGACGTAGTCATAAGCAAGACACGTTCATAATAGAGCGCTTGTATCTTCTAGTTCATAAAGGAATGAGGATAAAGGAGTAAATGTTGGTAAAACTGTGCCTAAGTAAATGTAGTGTAACCTTAGTTATATCATTACTCAAAGAAAGAAAATCCCCTTTATTGGGTGAGATTTATAAACTATTACTAAAAATAGTTTTAGGTTCCATTATTTGTGCCATATGTCGTAAGTTATGTTCCTCTGAATTATCATACTGCTTTTGTGACTTCATCCTTATAACAGACTGTATTTGTGAGCAAGGCTTTTATTTCCTTGTTACTTCAGAAATTACCTCCATTTTGATGGTTCTCTAAATGAAGAGCTAGTTCTCAATCCTCATAGAGTTTTTAACTCTTAAAATTCTGTTTTTGGTCTAGGTTCATTCATCATTAAGGTTATTATCTTAAAATTATAAATATGAAATTTCTACTAAGGATTTTAACCTTCAGGTATACATGGGTTTCCTTATATAATTCTTTAGAGGAAGTACAAGTTTGCTTTGAATCCCTGTAGGAAACAAATGGCAAACTTACATAATTGAAATGAATTTAATGAAGGAACTATTGTATAAAGGTTGAATTAATTAATGTTAAGGGGACCAATAAGGGGTAGTAAAACAGAGATAGTCTTTATCTCTCCCAGACCTGAATGAGTCACAGGAAGGAGTTGTTACTGGCCCCCTTTAAGAACTGTAGCCTTCCACTAAGGGCTACCCAGCTGGAGGTGTGGCCTTTAAGTAGAAGGGCAAAGCCATTGTCAAACTGTGTGCCCCTGAGGGGTGGGGCTGGGAATCAAGAGAATAAATACTCAACTTTTTTCTCTTACTACTCTCCTTCAGTCCTCTGCTGGTTCTTTCCATTGGCTGAATCCAGTCAGAGTGGGAAAGTAAGAGTCTGGGTGATGAGTGTGTAATGTTCAGACTCCTGGGACACAGAGCTGGTTGGGAGAGTATGGGATATAGGTCCAGAAGGGCCAGTGGGAACTATCCAGCAGAGCCAAATGGTGTGTGTGTGTTTTCTGTTCACATTATTTTTTTTTGTGTTTTGTTTTCAGCTCCCACATGTCTTTGTGAATTGTGTTGAATGCTTTACCTTGAGGCTGCTTTTGGAACAAATTTTAAACAAGCTGAATCATCTTAGTTCTTCAGAGGATGGATGTTGTACTCAAATAACCTGTGACACGTTTAATGACTTTGTTCGTTTGTTTAAACAAGTAACCAAAGCTAAAAATCTCAAGGACCAGACTGTATATATTGTAAGTATTTAATTTCATTGTATCATCTCTTATTTGAAAATTGGTTTGTTTATTAGTTCACTTTCCATATATTTGTTTTGAGTCTCACTATGTACAGTGCACCATGCAAGATGCTTTTGGGATACAAAAATGTTTTAGGTATATTTCTAACCTAAAGTGAGCTTTAGTTTAATAGAAGAGTTATGACACATTAATTGGCATATGAGTATATGCAGAATGTTATAAGTGATAACCACAAAATGCAAAATACTGACTTAGGCACATCTGGTACAGTTTCAAGAGGTGATGTTTGGGGGAGACCTAAAAGAATGATTAGGGTGTTCATAGGACAAAACTGAAGAAGAGGAATTTTAGATGGAGGCATTATATAAACAAATGCATACAGATGGGAGTGGAGGCCAGGGAATATCAAATAGGCTAGTTTTATTGGGTTATAAATATGAAGGGATAAAAAGAAGACTAGAATAGTAGGTGGTGGCAGATCATGGAGTATCTTGAGACTATACTAAAACACTTTATTTTGTTTTCTAGGTAGTGAGAGGAGGTCGTGAGAATTTTAGAGCAATATATGTGTTTTAGGAAGGGTAACCTGCAAGCCCTTCCTTGTTATTGAATAAGTGGGTTGGAGGGGATGAAAGTGAAGGCTGGAAAAGTAATTTTTGAGGCTTTTGTAGCTGTTTACACTGGAGGAAATTTGGGCCTGGACTAGAGCTGGGACAGGAGACACAGAAAGGAATACATGGGAGAGATAGCAAAGGTCAAACTTATCAGTTCTCTGTGGGGTAGGTTTGTGGGGAAAGATGCATCAACTAATTTTAGGTTGGCTACGCTAGAATTGTAGTTGTTATACCAATGTGAAAATGACCAGCAGATAACTAAAAATGTATAATGTGTTTTACATCAGTGAATTTTTTTATAACACTCGAATGTTTTAAAAAAATGATTCTATCTGAATTACAATTGAATTGTATTATGGAACCTATCAAAACACTAAGTTATTAACTAACCGAAGGGACCAGATCTTATTCACTCTTGTATAAAACAGTTTCTTCCAGATTTTATTTTCACTTATTTATTCAACAAATACTTATTGAGCACTTCCTGTGTGTTAGGCACTATTCTAGATACTGGAGGTAGAACAGGGGACAACATTTCTGCCCACTTACAGCTTATAGTCTGGTTGAAGAAAATAGACAATAAGCAAGTTAACAATTAGTATGTCTGTCTGATATGATATATTAGTAGAGGAAGAGCAAACCTAGTGGATGGGGGAGAGTAGTTATTTTTTTCTAAATAGGGAAGACAGAGAAGATCTGAAAAAAGAATATTCCAAGCAGAGATTTATATGAGAGTACAAAGATTGGAGCATGCCTTTTATATTCAAAGAATATCAGGGATTGAGGCTGAAATAGTTTAAATAAGGTGGAGGTTGAGAATCAACAGAAAGTTGCAAGGATATAAGCGTGTAGACTAGTGTTATGTATTGCCTTGTTTCCTCAGAAATTCATACGTTGAAGTTCTAACCCCTGATACCTCAGAATATAACATGTTTGGGAATAGGATTATTGTAGTTGTAATTAATTAAGATGAGGTCATAATAGAATAGATTGGGCCCCTAGTTCACTATAACTGGTGTCTTTATGAAAAGGAAACATAGAGAAAGACATTCCCATGAGAGAGTGCCATGTAAAGATTGAGTGTACGCTGCTACAGGCTGAGGGACTAGCGGAAACTAGGAGATGGGCCTGGAACAAATTTTTCTCTGGCACATTAAAGGAAGCATGGCCATGTCAACACCTAGATCTTGGGCTTCTAGCTTCCAGAATTGTGAGACAATACAATTTCTATTATTTGAGCCATACTGTTTGTGGTGCTTTGTTATGGCAGCCTTAGGAAACTAATAACGATTAGTTATGAGGTGTTTTAATCTAGGCAAAAATCATGTTGGCTTAGAACAGAGTAGTAGCAATGGAGGTTGTAAGAAGTGGTCTGGATATACTTGAAGGAGAGGCTCACAGAATTTTGTGGTAGGTGGAGTGTGGAGGAAGAGAGAAAGAAAGAAAAAAGTTTGTGTGTACCTGAAAGGATGCAGTGTCAGTATTTGGCGAAAACTGTAGCAGGTAGGGTCGTTCTGTGGGGAAAGGAGTGATCAGAAGTTTGGTTTTGAGCTTGTTAAGTCTAAACAGAGATGTTGAATTCGCACTTGGACACTTGAGTTTGAAGTCACGAGAGAGGTCCATTGTGGAGATGCTGTTTGGAGTTGTGAGCCTGTAGGGAGTAGTACTTTAAGCTGTGAACTGGATTAAGTCACTAAGAGAGTGAATGAGTTAGAAAAGAGGCATGTCCAGTGACTGAGCACTGTAGCACTCCAGTGCTAAGGGATAAGGAAATGATAAAGAACAAACAAGGAGGCAGAAGAAATCAGTGATGTACAAAGAACACTGTGAGTATGCAGTGTCCCAGAAGTCTTGCTGAGTGACCCTTTCTTTGTCCTTTGGCTAGAGAGCAGACTTTTGTTGGGACTTTTTAGGCTCTGCCTGTTGGCCTTTCTGTGTTGCTGGCTTCTTCAGCTCCACGTCTGGGATATGTGAGACAGAAGGATACTCAGGCAGTTTACTCTCTGACATAAGTTGCCATTCCTCTGGTCTGAAGTTCCTAGCTGGTCTGCCTTCTTCTCTTTACCTTTCAGATCTCTGTTTGATTTATACATAATATTCAAGATTCTTAATTTCCTTTAAGAGGAAGAATAGGGAAAAGTATATTTGCTCCATCTTTTCGGAAGCATAAGTCTGTTTCTTTTATGCAAGTGCATAGTGAAGAATACAGCAACTGCTAGTAAAGTCTGGCATCATGACCTGATGTGGACTCCGGCCCACAAAGTCCATGTGTCGTGGCTTCAAGATACAAAATCGCACGGGCTACAGAAGTCCTGTGGAGAAAAAGGGACAGCATGGTCACCCTCTGAGTGAGAGAGAGGGCCCTGGTGCCTACCTGGACAAGCTTTAATTGCTTTTCTGGGTACATTACATTGAGGATGGTCCTCATTTACTATGCACAGGTTCACTGTAGATGATTACCTTTTACATATAACTGAGGAAAGAATATTGCTAATTATTTCAAAGAGAAGGATGTTTCAGATCAAAAGGAAAAGTGGTTGAACTGATTACACTGCATACCTGGGAGGTTTAGCACAGATTTTAGGAAGTTACTTTAGAGATATGCAGTAAACATTTGCTGCCTCAATCCAGGGTGAGGGAGTTTTAGCAAAAGCAAGTCTTGTAGCAGCCTAGGTACAATGCAGGCCTGATTCCCCATGGGAGTATGTATCTGCGGGTGTGGGTCCTGTGTGTTGGGCCTTGCTCCCCACTGGCCTTTCCGAGTGGGGGCTGGGCTACATTTCTCATGCCTCAAGTAACAGTTCCCTATAATTGCCACCTTGATTTACGCTAAAAAAGCTCTCGTTGAACTTACTCTTGCTTTTGCACCACCAGTGCAAATGTCAACATAATGAAAAAGGAAAGTCATATTTTAATATTATTTTGAAAATAGTTTTGACCTTGCCAACCTCCTGAAAAGGTTTCAGGGACATGCGTCTCCCCTTCCCTCCCTGCTGCCGGGGGCCAAGATCACACTTCAAAACAGTTGGTCTTTCACTGAAGTAAGGTAGGGGACAATATCATTGGAGTTGTATTAGAGAAGTGATAGTCAGAAACCGTAATATTTAAGAATGAAGAGGAATAACCCCAGGATATGTGATGGCTTCAACAAGTAGAATTTCAAAGCTGTGTGTCTTTAAGGAGGGAAAATAAGCCAATTTCTAGAAATAACCAAGAGGAGTAATTCAGACCCTATTCATTTTTCAAACCAAGTGGATCAAAGTAGGCATTCATTATGTGTTAGTTGACTAAATGTTATGGGTGGAAAAGTTTGCATATAATTTATTATAGAACATTTGTTAGAGTAAATCTATAGACTGTTTAGCTATGTTTTTTTTTTAAGATTTTATTTACCTATTTTAGAGGGGTAGGGAGGGAGAGAGGGAAGCAACACCAATGTGTGGTTGCCTCTTGCGTGCCCCCTACTGGAGACCTGGCCTGACCTGCAACCTAGGCATGTGCTGTGACTGGGAATTGAACCAACAACCTTTTGGTTTATAGGCCAGTGCTCAGTCCACTGAGCCACACCAGCCAGAGCCTGTTTAGCTATCTAATATATGAACTGGTAAACTTCAGTACTTAGGAAATAACACAGAAAGGTGGTTGAAATGTTTTCTAGTCAGTAAACCACTTTACTAATCGAGTTGATTAAAATGCCTTCATGTAAATTATTAAGAAAAATAATTTGGATCTGAATTAAAATTTTTACTTCTCTATTAGTTATCTAGTAATTGCCTTATTTTTAAAAGATTTTATTTTTCCATTTCTAGACAGCGAAGTAAGGGAGAAAGAGGCAGAGAAGCATCAATGTGTAGTTGTCTCTCGAGTGCCCCCCACTGGGGACCTGACCTGCAACCCAGGCTTGTGCCCTGACTGGGAATCGAGCTGGTGACCCTTCAGTTCCCCTTCTGGTGCTCAGTCTGCTGAGCCACGCCAGCCAGGGCTAATAATTGCTTTTGAACAAGGATCATTTATTAAAATACCATAAAATTATAGTGGGTTAATTGTATCAAATCAGAATGAACTATTAATTTACAGTTCCAGCTTTGTGTCTTGTATTAAAATAGGAATAAAAATTGACCAATTTATTTGAATTAAACTGTGTTCTGCATTAGAGAGTTATTTAAATGGAGATTGATGGGAAAATTGAATAATGTGAAGGCACAGTGGAGAAACTAATTGGTATTTTTTATCAATAAATAATTTTAGCTTTATTTCATCTAAACTAATTAGAAATGAAATGAATTTATTACTCATATACTGTTTCAAACCTGTCTATTAATAAAACAAATATAAATGTGGATCATTTTGGGAAACAATATTGTATTCCCTACATTTCAATTTATTTCTAATTTAAATAATTATAATTTGCAGTAAGATTTATTAATAAAGTATAAATGATTAAACAACTTTCTTCAGAAAAAGAGTGATTTTAGTTCTGGGAAGAAAATGTACAAGAGAAATCTAGAACATCTTGCCATAATAGAAAACTGGGAAACTATTAACTACTTCCAGGGTTACTTTAAAAAGACAAAGAATCTTGCCCTGGCTGGTACAGTTCAGTGGATTGAGTGTAGACCTGTGAACCAAGGGGTTGCAGGTTTGATTTCCAGTAAGGGCATGTGCCTGGGTTGTGGGGCAGGTCCCCAGTGAGGGGCATGTGAGAGGCAACCACACATTGATGTTTCTTTCCGTCTCATTCACCCTCCCTTCCCCTCTCTATAAAAATAAATAAATATAAATATAAATAAATATATATGTATATATATAAAGACAAAGAATCTCATGGATCAAAAGAATTAATATTGTTAAAAGTCCTTACTACCCAAAGTGATCTGTAGATTCAGTGCAATCCCTGTGAAAATTCTAGTGGAATTTTTCACAGAAATAGAAAAAATACTTTTAAAATTTGTATAGATCACAAAAGATCCTAAGTAGCCTAAGCAGTCCTAAGAAGAACAAATCCTCAGAAAGATGGAAACACCACACTTTGTGGTTTTAAATTATAGTGTAAAGCTAAAACAGTATGGTACTGGCATAAAAATAGGCACATAGACCATTGAAACAGTATAGAGAGCCCAGTAATGGTCAGTGAATTTCCAACAAAGGAACCGAGAATATACCGTGGGGAAAGGAGAGTCTCTTCAATAGTTGGTGCTGGCAAAACTGGCTAGCTACATGCAAAAGGATGAAACTAGATCAGTATCTTATACCATGCACAAAATCAACTTAAAAGTTATTCATACTTGAACATAAGACCTGTAAAACTCCTTGGAGAAAACATAGGAAAAAATGTCTTTTACATCACTCTTGGCATTGATATTTTGAGTTTAACACCAAAAGGAGAGGCAACAAAAGCAAATGGGACTGCATCAATTTAAAAAGCTTCTGCCCAGTCCTGACCAGTGTGGCTCACTTGGTTGGGCATCGTCTAGCAAAGCAAAAGGTCACCTCTTAGATTCCTCATAAGGGCACATGCCTGGGTTGTAGGTTTGGTCCTCAGGGCATGTAATTATGAGAGACAACGATTGATGTTTCTCACATCGATGTTTCTCTCCTTCTCTTTCTCTCTCCCCTTCCCTCTCTCTAAAAATAAATAAATTTTAAAAAAAAAAAAGCTTTAAAAAGAAAAGCTTCTGTCCAGCAAAGGAAACCATGAACAAAATGAAAAAAAACAACCTATAGAATGGGAGAAAATAATTTGCAAATCATATATTTGATAAGGGGTTAATATATAAGGAGCTCATACAACTCAGTAGCAAAATAACCAGTTTGATTAAGAAATGTCAGAGAAACTTAAGATATTTTTTCCAAAGACAATCTATCCAATGGCCAATGGATCCATGAAAAGGCCTTTGACATCACTCATCATAAGGGAAAGGCAAATCAAAACCACAATGAGGTAGCACCTCACTCCTGTTAGAACGGCAAGCATCAAACAGATAACATCTGAGTGTTGGCAAGGATGTGATAAAAGGGAGCACTTGCACAATTGGTGGGAATGTAAATTGGTGCAGCTACTATGGAAAAGAGTATGGAAGCATCTTAAAAGTTAGAAATACGATTCGGGAAGATGATGGCCTTGTTGGAGGAATCGTGATCCCCTTCCCCAGTGCACGGGGGAGAATTTGGCCAATCTGAGGGGAAACAGAGCAGGAGACCACCAATATCGCAACATTTATGAAAATAGGACATCAAAAGTTATCCAAACATTGAATAAACGGACGGTAAGAGGACTGCTTTGGGATAATAAGGGCCCTGGGATAGGCGCGGTGAGCAGGCCGGGTGCTCCTGGGTCTGTCTCAGGGCACCCGGGAGAGCAGAGTCGCCGCTCCCACTCCAGACAACAAGGATGGAAAAGCAGAAGCGCAGGGGTTGTGGGCACCCACGAACTTCCCGGGTAACAGTGAGTACCCTAGTCTGCCGGACCAAGGGAGGCCTTGCCATGCACACCCGCGCCCCCAACCCAGTGAGTGTGTGGTTTTGGGGAAGACTGAGACCCCACGGCTGTGAACAAGGGAAGGGCTTCTGGAGCTGGGGTGATTTTGAGTGGGTGCGCGCCCCGCCATGATACCTGACTCTCAAACGGTGAACCCAGAAAAGACACAGCCCTGCGCCGGTTCCTGGGGCCCAGGGCAGTGGCAAAGGGAAGTGTGCGACCCCTCCCAAGCCCCGGAGGGTGCACCGTGAACCCTGAGGGGAGGTGGTGCTTTGCGCAAACGTAGAGCCCACCGGCAGCGGGGAAGCGCTGGACTCCTTGCAGTCCCCCAGGGTGCACCATGAACCCCTAGGAGAGGCAGGTGATTCACTGAACATAGC
>PVIA01013637.1:0-31169 GCA_004024845.1 Tonatia bakeri
ACCCAAACACATGCCATGTGGTAAAAAAGCCATCTTAGGTCAATGGAAAAAATATCAATTACTGTGACACACTTGGATGGCTATCTAGAAAAAGTTATATCTAGAGGACAAATTCCAAGTGGATTGAAAATATAAGTGTAAAAAGTGAAATCATAAGAGCACTAGAAGAATCCATGAAAAAATTCCTTTATGATCTTGAGTAATCAGAAGCTATGAAAGTTATGTTTAATTATATTAAAATGTCTTTATAGCTAAAAACAGTGTTAGCTAAGTCAAAGTACACTAATTAAGTGATAAATGTATTTGCAGCAATATTTGAAATAGAAAAAATATTGGAAACATTTTAAATTTCATCTGTAGGAACCATTTAATAAATCATGTTTGATTCATATTGTGCTGTAAAATGAATAAGGAGATATTTGTGTATTGGTATTGAAAGAATTCCAAGATACATTATGAAGTAAAAAAGGTAAAGTGCAAAACACTTTTTAATATGCTACCTTGTATAGAAAAAGAAATTAAATATATATATATATATTTGCTTATATATGGATAAAGAAACTATTTCTCAACTAGAAGTTGAGAAATTGGGAGAAGAGGGTCACAGGTGAGAGTATGATTTTTCTCTGAATCTTTAAAATTTTTTAAAAAATATTTTATTTATTTAGTTTTAGAGAGAGGGGAAGGGAGGGAGAAAGAGAGGGAGAGAAACATCAATGTGTGGTTGCCTCTCACACCCCCTCTACTGGGGACCTGGCCTTCAACCCAGACACGTGCCCTGACTAGGAATCGAACTGGCAACCCTTTGGTTTTCAAGGCAGCACTCAATCCACTGGGCCATACCAGCCAGGGCTGAATCTTTTTTTTTTTTTATATTACTTTATTTTCTATTACTGACCAAAATATGTGAATATTAAAAATATCAAGGAACACTTTTCTTTTTCTAGGCTACCCTAATTCATTCTATTAATTCTCATTTGATTAATTTATGTACCAACTGCAGAATTCCTTCAAGGCATCAGAAATCGATGACATCAATTTAAAGAAATTGCCCTAGGATGCAGTGCTATGCAGTACCAATATACAAAAAATGCTTCAACAATGCTCTGTTTGACAAGGGTTAAGTTCTTCTGGGTTATGGCCTTCTGTGACTTTATCGCCAATGCCAAATATTTGGCCACATTCTGGTAGCTCTCTGGATCCATATATTGGACCATAAAATACAGCTCCAGGGATCTGGCGAGCCAGGTTGAGGGCTCTGGGGCCAGGAACTGAGCAAGTATGAGTAAGACATAGAGTTAGGAAATGTAAGGGCCATACCACCTAAACACTGGCCAGGATCTTCACTCTGAGTTTCTTTCTCTGCTCCCCTGGCCTCAATCAATCTACCCTGCCCTCTTGCTTCTTCAAAGCCCTGTGAATTCCAACATGGTGTAGAGTTGAAGAGGAAAGATAAGGAATAAGACAGAGAGGAAGAAAATTGCTATTTTCAGCTGTTATTTTGAATGTATTTTCAGTACACAAATGGTATTTTCAGTTAGTGATGTTTTGGAGAAACTGCCTTATAGTTTCATTTAAAACCATTTTTATATTGTGTTTAGGTATATCTCTCCTTAAAAAGTTAAATTTTGGGAAAAGAGGCCTGGATCTTTTCAAATAGGGTAAGCTGTGACTGAAGACCATTTATGTGCATATAGAGGGCAGATGGCAGAAGGAGGCAGGAGAGCTCAGAATAAATGAAATTCTATTCCAATTAAAAAAGGATCCTGGAAGCACCTCAGGCAAGCTAGAATTACTGTCATGCTTATTGATGTTTTCGTCTCTCCTTTTCTGCTGGGTGAGAGGCACTTAAAGGAGCA
Organism: Tonatia bakeri; assembly: GCA_004024845.1. NCBI lineage: Eukaryota > Metazoa > Chordata > Mammalia > Chiroptera > Phyllostomidae > Tonatia > Tonatia bakeri. The sequence continues at coordinate 1,860 of PVIA01013637.1, forward strand.
GAGAAAGAAAACAAGTAACTTGAGAAACCAGATGAATTTTTTAAAAATAAATTTTGAATAGAAGGAGGCTGGCTGAAGTTGAGATGAGATTACAGCATAAATGGTACTGAGAAGAACAAAGGCTACTGTGTTTATGTAACTGACTGTGGTGCATATAATTTTAATTCCTTAAAGAAGCTGTAGAAAAACTGAAAGAAACATATTGAAAAGGACTCATTCAAACTTTGAAGGGAAACTCAAGGTTACATCAAACAATAAGCAATAGAGCTGAATATGAGTTAGGAAAAATCCAATTTTTACATGGAATCTTCTCTGTTTTCCCTAAATTGTTCATCTTGTTTGAAAAGAGTATTTTTTTCATGTTTCTGCTTTCTTGTTTAATAGAAAATTCTGCTTCAGATAAAGCCTAGTAGAAAACTTGACTAAATCTTAAGACTGACTTAATTATGTCTGTGGGAAGCTATTGAGACCTTGAACCTTGGTACAATGGTGAATAACATGACAGTTTATTCAAACAGTGGGCAGAAGATCAGGAGAATTTAGAGTCCACTGTGTGCTAGCATGAACATCCAAACCTACAGAATAACTTTGGTAGATACCCCAGACACTTTTGCATCTGTTGCATAGAGGACAGTGCTGAAACTGGCTGTTTGGGCAAGTTCAGTTTTCAAATGAGAATTAAAGTTTACGTCTTCAAAACCTAAATGATGAGACAAGCAAACAAAACTTAGGGATGATTGATGAAGTGTACTTAATGCTTATTTGTATGACTTAAAAGCTAGTAATTTTGATTTTTGCATTGTTTTAACAGAGTACCATATTTTTCAGACTATAAGACACACCTAGGTTTTAGAGGAGGAAAATAGGAAAAAAAGTTTTGAAGTGAAAAATGTAGAATATTTAGTAACATAAATAACATAACATTTCACTAGTGTAAATGTAAACAGAACTCAACAGCAGCATTAATAACCATTATTACTGATGTTAAGCTTTAAATACTTTTCTAATAATCAGGGAACCCCAAGAACTCCTCGTCACTACTGTCCTCATTCATGAAGTTCAGTTCCTCAGTGTCACTGTCTTACTCTGCTCATAGAGGATGTCATCTTCAAAGCTGTCTAAGGTATTGCTGATGCCACATTTTTTGAAGGACCTCACAGCGGTTTCATCCTTAACTGACTGCCATGAGGTTTTCACCCACTCACAAACTGGGGTAATGGTGGGCCTCTTCATTCATCCATTTGGTGTCAGATCATGATCTCCAGCAGCCATCCATTTGTTCCACTCTTCTCTCATGCATACTTTAAATGGCTTGTTGATGGAAATGCCCAAAGGTTGCAACTGGCTGGTAAGCCCCCCAGGAATTATGGCTAGATGGGTTTTCTCTTCTTTAAATATCTTTTTTGTTACTTCAGTGATGTGTGCCCTAAACTGGTCAAGCACTAATAGAGCAGGTTTTTTCAGAAGCCCTCCAGGACATATGGACCACACTTTTTCTATCCATATCTTCATGCCATTTTCACCCATCCATCCTTTGTCATGAACATGAACAATAACTCCTCTTGGGGTTGACTCTTTTGGCATGTTTTTTTCTCTTGAAAATCAGCATTGGTGGCAGTTTGGTGCCATTTGCACCCCAGGACAACACAGCCGTGTAATGGGTTTCTGAGGTTTTCATGGTTATGGTTTTGGCAGCTTTCACATCAACAGTCTTGTCTGATGGAACATCAAAGATTAACGGGATTTCATCCATGTCCCCAAACTGGCTTATTTCAAATCCACTTTTCTTTCTTGCATCCAGTATAAATTTGTGAAAAGACACAATCTTGGATTCATATTCTGTAGGTATTTTTTGTGCAATTCTAGTTTTGGTGTGCATAGCAAGGCCACATCTCTTCATAAATCGGTGGCACCATGATGGTGATACAGTGAAGTCCCCAATGCCTTTCTCTGCAGCAAGATGTTTGGCTTCATATATGATCATTTCTGTAGATACTGAAAAGCCATTGTTTCTGTGACATGTGATTCACTCTTTCATAGCCACTTCTAACTGTGGCCATTTTGCAGCACGCCTACAAAAACATTGTTTTGTTTTGTCTGTTTTTTGCAGTTGATCCTCCTGTTGCCTCCATTCCTGTATCATTTTTTTTCAGTTGAAGGTGGTCAAAAGTGTCTCTCTGCTCCTCTGTTCCCATGTTCTTTGGTGTACTTCACTACCTCCAGTTTAAAAGGGATTTTATATGAAATCCTTCTCTGCTTTGACATCTTTCCACAATTATGGTAGATTCAGCAGGAGACTACTGTACGCTATCATACCTTTCTACAAAAAAATACAGTGATGACAAAACTATCAGCACTGTGTCCTTCATAGTTATGGGGGCACTATAGCTGAGAATATCAGTGGATGATGCACTGTTATGGGGGGATCTGCTGCTGGAGAGCCACAGGCTGTACAACACTCTTGAATGGGGACAGCAGTTTTGCACAACCTGTGTGGCTCCGCAGCTGTTGCCAAATTATAGCTCCCATCATCCCAACCTGTCCAAGTGTGATGGGAATTGTAGTGTTGCAACGGTAGCAGGGCCACATTGACAGGTGACCCTGCAGTGGAATTTGCCTATGTTAATATTAATGGGGGACACACCAGTCACATGATGGAGGCACATAAGGGCACCGCAGGCTTTCTTCTCCTAACGTGCCTACACCACCTGTACCCTTCTCCCTAGCACTATAGTATGCCACAATGAGGACTCTGCTCCTGTCTCCTTTGCTTCACACCACCAGGAAATCCCCTCCTTCCAGCCCATGGTTGCAGCATTGCCCAACTCCTGCTGCTCCTGGCTTCCTGTGGCAGTGACCCTGCTCCTATCTCCTGTGACCCCGCTCCACCACTGCCCCCACCCCTCACAGCCAGCCAGGTAAGCTACAGTCGGACTATAAGATGTATCCCTTTTTCCTCCCAAATTTGGGGGTGCATCTTATAGTCTGAAAAATATGGTAATTTTCAAAAGCTTTAAACTGTTTAACACTTTTCAAATGTTACCTTTTATAGACTTCAAATACATAAAACAAACAAAACCCAGAATTTCAGTAGTTTTAACCCTATTTTAGAGGCTCATATTTATAGCACTTTATTGTCAGGATGGGCTGGGTAGGACAAAATGTCACCTGGACTACAATCAATCATGGCGGCTGGACTATAACCCAGGACAGATGGCTGACATCAAACCAGGATGTGAGGGGAACCACCAATGATACGTTGCTGCTTTGTTCACAAGGAACCAATCCCCAGCTCCCACAGAAAGCCAACCCAGAATAAAACTCCACCATTTTTCCTGTTTGGGGTGACTTCTCTGATCCCTTTTCTCTGGATCAGAGATCTTTGCCTGGGAGCACGAACCCCCAAAATAAAGCTCTATTTTGCCTAATTTTGTGGCTAATTGAAATTTACTCCTTGGTGGGGTCTAAGAAAATCTTACATTTATAATGCTAGACAAAATAATCAGGCTTTTTTGATATACTGATAATTTGAAAGGAAGGGTTATTATCATAGTTTTATGACAGTTGTAGTCTTTTACCAGCATCAACACTCAACACATACTTGTATTTTGTTTTGTTTGCACAATAAAGAGAAAATCCTAATTCATTAAATAGTAGCAAATAACACTGCTCTAGACCAATCATTTTGCAATCTTATGGTACTAGACAATTCCACTGACCCTGAAAGGATGCTAGATGTTTTCCCATATTTATTCATTAACATTATCTAACTACTGCTCACATAGTTAAGTGGGTTAATATTCAAATTTCAGAGACGATTAAAAGAATCAATTTTTTGGTACAATGTAGTTTACAAATTTTATTATAACAACTGAATATTTGGCATAGCTATTTTTAACAATCTTTTGTATACTTCCCTGCTTATCTATTTTAATACAGTAATCACTTAAAATTTTAAAGTATGTTAAGGCCAAGTTTCAGTTTCATTGCTAATATTGTCCTTATCTGTAAGGATGGTACAGCTTCTGCAACCTGAATAGCCTAATGAACCTTACAGTGTAAAAGTATTGGCAAGACACAAAACCTGATGCAAATTCATACTCTAATCTGACAGACATGCACAGTCTTGATTAATCAGTAAAAGAGACATATACAAAGTTGCATAAACTTTTAAAGACTATATTGCTTAATAAGTTCAACTTTAGCAAAAAGATGTCAAAGCAAATAGTACTTTGAAATTTGTACCTGAGTGATTTCGCCTGAGAGTGTGAGCTCAGGCATTCATGCTCTCTACTGTGCTAAAATTTGGTATTTGACACTTTTTAACAAGTGGGAGTATGTGTATTACAGTTTAAATATCCAAAAATATATAAAGTAATGTTTCTATTAAATAATTGTGGGACTCCTGAGGCACATTTTGAAATACCTTTTAAGATATCACAATAGTAGAGTCAGAGTTTTGGTGTAGGAGACCGTTCTGTGTGGCGTGGGCCCAGCTCCCACTGGGGGATGCACAGGACCCATGTCCACGGAGAGGTTCTCCCATGGGGAATCAGGCCTGTAATGTGCCTAGGCCACTTTGAGACTTGCTTTTTGCTAAAAACTCCCTCACCCTGAATTGAGGACATTTACTGCAAAGTAACTTCCTAAAATCCATGCTAAACCTTCCAAGGATGAGTGTAACTAGTTCAGCAACTTTTGCCTTTTCATTTGCAAATATCCCTCTTCTATGATGTGATTAGTGGCATTGGCTCCTTTGTTTTATGTAAAAAGTAACCACCTAAAGTGAACCTGTGCATAGTAATTGAGGACCATCATGTAATGTGCAGAGATAGAAATAAAGGCCTGTCATGGCGGAGGCCGCGGCTTTTGCTCCCCTTGAGAGAAAAGCCATGCTGTCCCTTTTCCTCCACCAGACTCAGTAGTCCGTGTGAATGTTTCATTTCATCTATAATGATTTGGACATTGCGGGCCTCTGCATCATTTTGGGACCCTGTGTTGGAAACAATTATTACAAACCTCAAATCCTGAGTTTTTATGTTAGTGTATAAATCCCATAAATCTCTTAATAACTCCTAGAGCAAGTTTTCATCTAATTTTCCCAAGAGAGAGTTATCAAAGCAATTCTTGGAGTTGAATTAGGGCATGCTGGAGTTCTTCAGAGGATAGGGTTAAGATACTTCCCATAAATCTTTATGTCTCTCAAGCTTGCTCAATATAATAACTATGTTAAATTCATTTCTTCATAATGTTGTGCTATTGTTACAGAACAACAAGGTGGGGGCCTGGGATGATATACTATTACCCGAAAGGAACCCCCCAGGTTTGTCATGTCCGCTGCCAGAAGAAAGACGTCTCTCAATGCCAGAGATTTGTGAGAACGAAAGGAAATGTTTATTTAATGCTATACAGACTTGAAATAGTAACCTAATGTCTTCATCAAAATCCCAAAGTCCCTTAAAACACCCACAAACACACACAGTCCTTCGTTCCCCCTTTGCCCAGTCTGGGGTACTGTATCTCAGGAAAAGAAATAGAAGTCTGTGGCTCAGGCAGCCCCTGGTTCTTCTCAGTAATCCATCTTAGCTGGTAGGCCTCCCTCGGTTCCTGGCACCACCAGCTGTGTTGCCAGGATCTCTGCTAAAACCGGGCAGTAGTTCCCCCTTCTAAAGCTGCAGGGGTCACCACTCTGGCAAAGCCAAGTGGTTCTCTCCCCCAGGGCCACGGGAGTCCCCACTCAGCCAAAACAGCGTGGTTCTCTCTCCTCTGCCCCAGCCACGTGGTCCTCTCTGCACAATGGCTGTGGGAATCTCCACTCTGCCAAAGCTGCGTGGTTCTCCTCTCAAATGGCTGCCATGTCTGGGTTTAAATCCCCATGCCAATCTTCCTCTGCAGCCCCATTTCTGACTCCACCCACAATTGGCTACACTTGCCAGCACTCTCATATCCTTCCAGCTTTACTGGGCTGTCGTCGTGAGTCGGGGCAGGTGTGACCCCATGTCATGGAGCCGATCTTCTCCAAGCTCCCACACAGGTGCTGTAACTCCGGGAACCTGCCTCCCAGTTATGTCTTGGTGGGGAAGTTACTTCCATTCCCCTGGCTCAGAGCGTGGCCACAGCTATTTAACATATTTATGTTACCAGTTAAAGGTTATAGATATGTTAAATGACCATGCCAGAGGTTAGCTGCAAAGCTGTTGCTATACAAAACAGCTCACTATGGCCCTGCTCCATTCCTCCCTTCCCCCAACCCACACCTGTCGGGGGCGGGGTGAGGACATCCTAATATTTTCTGAACACCCTGAGTTCTGGACCCCATTCCAAACCCCTATTTGGGGTCCCCCTCTTGGCTGCACCCTGTTACACTATGACATTATATCTTCATATTGTTATCACAAAAATGTTGAATTCATTTTCTAAAAAATGTAAAAAGTTAAACCTTCTTTAAGTAAACAATAGAAAACACTATCTCACAGTAACTTTTTCTAGTTTGGCCTTTAGTTAGTTTTACTCTTTTTCCATATCAATGAATGAAATATGATTTCAGGTGCCATGAACTGTTATAACTATTGAGGAAGGCGCAGCACCCTAGCTTTTGTCAGTAGGCTGGTAAACCAGTTGAAAGCAGAAAAAAATTAGTGTGTGAATCCTTTACATTACTGATTGGACTTTGGTGGAATTTATTTACCAGGGTCTATAGTTAGAGCCCAACTAAAGCTTTCACTTTCTGTGTCAGCTACAGTATGAAATGAATCCCATTTCAAAACATAGTGTCCTGGTATCTTCTTTCTGTTCTGCTTCAGAAGAGTGATAAACTCTGATTAGTGTCTCCTTTCCATAAGTAGGCAGTGCAAAACTTGTCACTTTCTTCTAAAGCATTCATGTTAATGACTTTAGTCATTCTTGGGCATTGACTTGTACTCACATTTTCCTCATTATGGTAATTGCAGACAATCTATAAAAGCTGGCATGACAACTGTGACTTCCACTAGCTAGTTGTGAAGGCTATATTTGCCTTTCTTCCTGTTTTGTCCTTCTGTTGACCTGTGAGAGTACTAAGGGAAATGCATCAATTTTTTTGTGGTAAGAACGCTTAACATGAGATCTATCGTATGAACAAAATTTTAAGTGCACAATACATTATCGTTAACTTTAGGTACAATGTTATATTCTCTTTACCTCTGTGTTTTAGTGGCCAGGGGAGTTTCCTGAAAGGACACGGCACTACTGGGCATGGTGAGCAGTACCAGGTGAAGGCAAAGAGAATGTCAGGAGGTTCAATCAAATTACTCACCAGTGAGAGGCAGGGAATATACTACTGTATTAGATTTGACTACAGCTAAAGGATTCTCTGGAAAGCCAGATTCAGCAGTCACATTTAGCCTTCTTACTCAGATATACTTGATCTGGATAGAAAAAGCTCATGATATATATATTAAATAAATCTATCCATATCCCTAGATATAAGAAAAAGTTGTTAGCGGATTGGTGGTCTTATAGATACTCCATTTTTCACCAAGGCACAGTAAAAAGCTTCTGTTATAAAGCTAATTCTTTTTTAGTAATGACCTAGTAAAGGGATACGATAGGGAAAAAGGATTAGAAGAATCAAAGTGGAAAAAATGAATATTATTTATCCTTGTTCATGGAATATATTTACACATATATATTTGAATGTGTCCTTCCCTTTGGAAATTCACATTATTTTATATTATTTATAAAAATAACAAAGCCACACTAAATTGGATTAAATAATAGTCAAACTATGATTATCTGACTCAAGTGCCTACAATTTATCGCAATTTCCCATTCTTTCTTGGCTGCCCAGATCTTCCCGTTCCCATGCAGCACCCCACTGATGGAAGCAAAGTGGTAGCCTTAAAAGTGTTGATTTCTTTCTTTCCATTTATGAATATTCCCCTTATCTACCTTGTAGAAAAAATGAAGTACTTTACCATAAGCTACAGTTTCCAGAAAAAGAAAACTATTTATATACATTAAGAAGCCCATAAAATAAGTGGAGCAGGTGATACTGTCAATAAAATTTTGAAGGCATGACCTACGATGGTTCAACAGACATTCTCTCCAAAGGTAAGGCACATAGACTGTGCCTCATTTATCTCACCTTTGATAGGTAACATAAAGGCCTAATGATTTTACTTATTCCTTGTCTCTCCATTTTGCTTCACACAATATACAAAAAGTGTTTTAGGTGGTTCAAATACTTAAATGTGCAAAGCAAAACTTCTAAAAATTTTTATAGAAGTTAGAATATTTATGATATTGAAGCATAAAGGGACATATCATGAAAGAAAAATATTAATATAATTACATTACCCAAGATTAAAGATAAGGAGAGAATCTTAAAAGCACTAAGAGAAAAGGAGAGAGTTACTTATAAAGGAATTTCTGTAAGACTATCAGCTGATTTCTCAAAAGAAACCTTACAGGATAGAAGGGGCTGGAAAGTATTCAAAGTCATGAAAGGCAAAGACCTACATCTGAGGTTACTCTGTCCAGCAAAGCTATCATTTAGAATGGAAGGGCAGATAAAGTACTTCCCAGATATGGTTAAATTAAAGGAGTTCATCATCACCAAGCCCTTATTATATGATATGTTAAAGGGACTTATCTAAGAAACAGAAGAAGATAAAAAATATGAACAGTAAAATGACAACAAACTCACAACTATCAAAAAATGAACCTAAAAATACAAAAACAAAAACAAGCTAAGCAAAAACTAGAATGGGAACAGAATCACAGAAATGGAGGTTATCAGTGGGGGTAGGGGGAAGAGAGGGAATGGGGGAAAAGATACAGGGAATAAGTAGCATAAGTGGTATGTAAAAATTAGACAGGGGAGGTTAAGAATAGTATAGGAAATGTAGAAGCTAAAGAACTTATATGTATGACCGACCCATGGACATGAACTAAGGGCAGGGAGAATGGGGGTGGGAGGTGGTACATGGCAGAGGGGAATAAAGGGGGGGGGGAAATGGGACAACTGTAATAGCATGAACAATAAAATATATATTTTTAAAAAAGATCTTGAATAACAACGTCATTTGTAAAGTTCTTTTGAATGTAAGATAATATTCACAGGCTCTGGTGATTAGAATAATGAGTTTTTTTGAAGGACATTGTTTTGTCTACCACAGCTAGTGATGTCAAGCACCTTCTCATGTGTTTATTTACCGTTCATATATCCCCTTCAGCAATGTCTTTGTTATATCCTAATGGATTGTTTGGGTGTTGTTTTGTTTCACTGTGGACTAATGAGAGTTCTTTATATGTTTTAGATAAAAGGTCTTTGTCAGATCTATTTCTTGAGTCTGTAGCTTGTTTTTTCATTTTAAGGAGGTCTTTCACAGAGCAAAATTTTAATTTTGATGAAGTCCAAGTTATTGATTGTTTTCCTTTTGGTGTCAAATCCAAAAAGTCTTTGCCTACCCCTACATCATGAAGATTTTGTCCTATATTTAAAAACTTTTAGCCCCAAATGGTGTGGGTTATTTGGTTAGGTGTTGTTCTGCAAAGCAAAATGTCACTAGTTTGATTCCCAGTGAGGGCACATGCCTGGGTTGAGGATTCAGTTCTTTTCAGAGCATGTATGAAAAACAACCAATCAAGGTTGCTTTTCTCTCACATCTGTGCTTTTCTCACTCTTTTTCCCTCCTTTCCCCTCTCTTTAAAAAGAAATAAATATTTTTTAAAACTTGTATAACTTTACATTTTATGCTGTACTCCATGATCCATTTTCAGTTAATTTTTGTTCAAGGAATAAGGTTTAGATCATGATTTATTTGCTAACAATTTTATTTCTTTGCTAAGACTTTCTATTATTTCATCTGCTTCAAGTGTGTTAGTAATTGCTCAGGAACATTTTTATCATGGCTATTATAAAATCCTTGCTTGATCATTGTAACATCTGTGTTATCATGGTGTTGGTTGGTATATGTTGATTTTTTCTTAGTCAAGTTGAGATTTACTTGGTCCTTCATGTAATGAGTGATTTTCTATTGAACTTATTGTGCCATTCTTAGGTCTGAGGTCTCTAACTCATCTGCCTATTCTTTCCAACTTTAAGGCTTTTTTTGTCTGTTTTCTTTTTTTTTAATGTTAGCTTTTTTTTTGAAGTTTTTATTTATTTATTTTTAGAGAGGGAAGGCGGGGAGAAAGAGAGAGAGAGAGAGAAACATCAATGTGCAGTTGCTGGGGGCTGTGGCCTGCAACCCAGGCATGTGCCCTGACTGGGAATTGAACCTGAGATGCCTTGGTTCGCAGCCTGCGCTCAATCCACTGAGCTACGCCAGCCAGGGCGATGTTTTCTACATAATGTCAAGAGTCTGTGGATATCCCTAGCAGGTGGAATAGCAAAAATTATGTCTAGTCTATCTTTGCAAAACTGGAAGTCTCCATAATTACTTTTACTGACATTTTGATTATTGAACACAATTATGTCAAAAACTTGGAATTTAAAAGTACTTTTTATTAGGTCCTATTGGCAGTGTTTTTGTTGCAGGCAAGTGGTTACTATGCATGACTGCATCACTGAACTGGGATTTATAATTTCAACATTTAGCTCCAAAATCAAAGGATACATATCTGGATTGATGAAGTTTTAGATATTAATTAGATTTTTCAAATGTACAATTTCTGATATCTTCCCTTGATAGTCCTAGGAGTTTTAAAAGCCAACTGACTTGTCAAAAGTTAAGTATCCCTTCACCTTATAGAACCTCACCCACATAATTCTGTCTCTACTCAGAGTTGTCATATTTCTTTTATACAGATTTTGTCCTCCACAACTTCAGGGTGTGAAGTAATATTCACAATGTTTTCCACTGTAAATAAAGAACAGAAAATGAAAATTATAGTTCCTGGCTTTTAGTTCATTGTCACCTTTTATGGTCTTCATTAATCTTAAGTATTCTTACTTGGTTTACTAGAGTGGAATGACTTGTTCAGAGTTACCCAGCAATCCTCAGGAGCAAAGTTAATCTCTTAATCTCTCTCTTCCGTCCATCCCTAAACACATTGCTTCAAATGTACCACTGGGAGCCCAAGATTCTTTAAAGGCTATAGTAATATAGAGAAAAGGAAGTGAAGGTAGGGGATTTACAGATGACAGCAAATGGTATTTCCTTTGGGCTTTCCTTCAAGTACTAGACTTGAGGTTCACCTATATTTGGCCTTGGTAAGGAGCAAGTAGTTCCAGCCTTATTTCTAGACTCTCCAAATATCTTTATGAGTTGGAGGTTCCCTGAGGGAAGTGATAACCTATACTCCTATCCTGCCTCAGGGAGAGGGGTCAGAACGAGATATACCAAGGAGACAGAAATGCTATGAGAGTCAGCAGTGGAAGGGAGGAGGGCTGAATATATTTCTCTTCTCACCTGGTTAAGTAATTTTTATCTTTTTCCCCATTTTTGGGTGGCAAATACAAAAACAGAAGGATCAAAGCATGCAAATAGCATTTATTTTTTAAGGCATAAGGATCTGTGTACCGTACTTTACATTTTTACCATAAAATACAAAAGTACCCAGAGAAGGAGAAATATGTGAATAAATATGCTATCTTCATTTTTCCATTAATATCATTAACAACCCAGGAACAACACTGAAAGCTCGGATAAATGAAAGCATCAACACATTCCTAAATAACTGTATTTATAATATAAAATATCATTTGGGGCAGCATCTGTAAACATTCTTGAAAAAAATCAACTGTTTTTGGCAGTTTAAATATTCATTTATGTAAAATATAACAAATTGATTACAAATTAGTTAATTTTTACTAAAACTTGAAACCCCAACTTGCAAACAATATTTATTTATAAATAATTAAAAATAAGTATATTTCTTTAAGTAGCTTTCATAAATTGTATCTTTCTGGCATTAGCTTAAAATAATGAACTTTTATTCTATTTCAAACTCAAATTCTGATAATATATGTAAACTTCTCTGGGTCTCAGGATCACAAAGCATATCCTTGTCTGATTTAACCATTTATTAAGATCATTGTGAGTGTAAAATAGGAATTTGGAAAGTATTTTCACATAAAACATGTAAGTTGTTAACATGGTGGGTAGTTTATGCTATTGATTTTAAATATGTTCAAGATTAAGGCCAATAACTTTGATATGAACCATGAAGTGTTACATACTCTGGCCCCTGTGCCCCCCTGGCAGCATCAACCCTCTGGCTCTCTCTCTGAATTGGCTGAGTTGCACTGAAGAAGGGCTGAATGGCTGGAGCTCACCAGGCCTCCTACCTGCTCTTTTCTCCTCTGTTGAATCCAGAGGGTATGGACAATTCCAAGGAGTTGCTACCTCAGCAACATCTTTCACAAAGAATTATTTTAAAAAACTTGAAAAGAGAAGGTTGTCTGCTAATAGCATTACAATAACAGGAAATTAGATAGACTATTGTGGTATCACAGTACTTGTGCTCAAGTAACACTTATTGTACTTAGGAATGGTTCCAAAGTCAGTCACATAATTTTTGTTACAGTATATTGTTAAAATTGTTCTATTTTATTATAATCTATTGTTAATCTCTTATTGTGCCAAATTGATAATCAGATTTTATCATAGGTATACATGTATGTGCAGGTATGCATAGATTTCAAAACTCCCTACAGTTTCAGGTATCAAATGGGGGTCTTGGTATGTATCCCCCATGGATAAGGGGTATTACTGCATATTGGGGTTATGTAGATTAGCATACATTTTGTAGAACACATACTCTTTCAGTAATACATTGTCTTGTTGCTAGAATGGCTTTATTGATATGTAATTCATGTACTAAAAAAATCACCATTAAAATGTACAATTCAGTAAATTTTAGTATATCCACAAAATGATGTAACCACTAATCTAATTCCATAGTATTTCCATCCCCCCACTCTGGGGCAAAACTGCACATCCATAAGCATTTTTCTCATTTCTGCTCCCCTAGCCTTTATAACTACTAACCTACTTTCCATCTCTATACATTTGCCTATTCTAGACCTTTTATATAAATGGAGTCATATAATATGTGATGTTTGGTGACTCCTTCACTTAACATGTTTTCAAGGTTCATGCATTTCATAGTGTGTGTAAGTATGTCATTCTTTTTTATTGCCAGTTGATATCCTATTGTATGGATATATGACATTTTGTTTGGATATATTGCGTCGTTTATTCATTCATCAGGTGGAGGACATTTGCATTGTTTCCACTTTTTAGCTATCATGAATAATGCTGCTATGAATATTCATGTACAAGTTTTTGTGTAGATATGTGTTGTCAATTATCTCAGGCATAAACTTAAGAGTTGAATAACTAGGTCACTATTTAACATTTTGAGTACTGTCAAACTCTTTTCCAAAATGACTGCACTATTTTACAGTCCCACAAGCAACCAATAGGGCTCCTAATTTCTTCACATTTTTATCAAAACTTGTTATAGACTGTTATTTTTATTTTAGACACCCAGGTTGGTGGGTCTGAGAGTGTATATTGTATGATTCTTTCTATTCTATTAAATTTGTTAAGGTGTATTTATGGCCCAAAATGTGGCCTATCTTGGTGAATTTTCTATGTGAGCTTGAGAAGAATGTGTTATCTGTGGTTGTTGGAAAAAGTAGTCTATAAGTATCCATTATATTCATTAGATTGATCACGCTGTTGAAGTAAACCATGCTAATTCCTGCATGCTAATTCAGGATGTCCTTGCTAATTCCTGCATGCTGAACCTGTCCATTTCTGATAAAGAAGTATGAAATTCTTTAATTAACAAGTGGATTTATTTATTACTCTTTGCAGTTTTATCAGTTTTTACCTCAAATTTTGACTCTCTGTTGTTAGGTACATACACATTAAAGATTGTTATGTCTTCTTGGAGATCCAAGCACTTCATCATTACGTAATGCCAATCTTCACCCCAGACAATCTCTGTCTTTTAATTGGTATACTTAGACCATTAACAGTTAAAGTGATTATTGATATATCTGAATTATTATCTGTCATATTTGTTGTTACTGTTTTTCATTCATTGCCCTGTTCTTTATTTCTATTTTTGTTTTCTCCTCTTTTTCTTCCTTTTGTAGTTTTAATCAAACATTTTATATGATTTTCTTTTCTCTTTTCTTAGTGTATCGACTGGACTTCTTTTCTTGTTTTTTTTTTTTTTTTAGTAGTTGTCCTAGAGTTGCAATATACATTTAGAATTGATCCAAGTCCACTCTCACATAACACTATAGGATTTCATGGGTAGTTCAAGCACCTTATAATTAAAGCATTCCTAGTTTCTCCATCCTGTCCCTTGTATCATTACTGTCATTCATCTTACTTATATATAAGCGGTAAGCATAGTGTACATTGTTGCTATTATTATTTTTGACAAACTCCTATTTGCTAGATAAATGAAGAATAAGAAAAAAATTTAATTTCGTCTTCACTAATTCTTCTCTATGCTATTTCTTTATTTATGTAGATTTGAGTTACTGATATGTAATATTTTTCTCTTTGAGGAACTTTTTTGAACATTTTTTGCAAAGCAATTCTACTGTTTCTTTTTCACTTTTGAAGGATAATTTCACAGGATACAGAATTCAAGGTAGTGGGTTTTTTCTCAACACTAAATATTTTACTCAACTCTCTCCTTACCTGTGTGGTTTCTGAGGAGAAACCAATGTAATTCTTATTTTCCAGATCTACAGGGAAGGTGTTTTTTCCTTTGGCTACTTTCAAGATTTTTGCATTATATTTGACTTTTTGCCATTTGAATATAATATGTTTAGGTATAATTTTGTCTTGTTTTGCTTTGTAGTTGTGTGTGTGTGTGTGTGGGGGCATTTATCATGCTGGGTCTTCTCTGAGCTTCCTGGATCTGTGGTTTGGTGTCTGACATTAATTTGGAAAGATTCTAAGTCATTATGGGTTCAAAGTATCTTCTGTTCCTTTCTTCCTTTCTTGTGTTCCCATTACATGTTTTGTAGATACACAATTTTTGAATATTTTGTTTCTTTTTTTCAGTTTTATTTTTTCCTTTCTGCTGTTCCATTTTGAAAGTTTTTAATGACATATCCTTAAAGTTTAAAGATCTTTCTTCAGTTGTGTCCAGTCTACTAATGAATCCATCAAAATAGCATTTTTAATTCTTTTTTAGAATTTCCAACTCTGTGCTGACATTACCCATCTGTTATTTTTTTAGTCCCTATTATAAGCTCATCATAATTCTGTTTTAAATTTTACATTTCAATTACAGTTTATATTCAATATTATTTGTATTGCTTTCAGGTATACAGCATAGTGGTTAGATAATAATACATTACAAAGTGGTCTGCCTGATATTTCAAGTACCCCCCTGACACCATACATAGTCATTACAATATTTTAAATATATTTATTAATTATGCTAGTACAGCCATCTTAGTTTTTTATTTTTATTTTTTTATTTTTATTATTATTATTTTTTAAGATTTTATTTATTTACTTTCAGAGAGGGAAGGGAGGGAGAAAGAGAGTGAGAGAGAAACATCAATGTGCGGTTGCTGGGGGCTGTGGCCTGCAACCCAGGCATGTGCCCTGACTGGGAATCGAACCTGCGATGCTTTGGTTCGCAGTCCACACTCAATCCACTGAGCTACGCCAGCCAGGGCCAGTCATCTTAGTTTTTTATCCTTTGTCCCCCTCTACCTGGTACCCTTCAAACCCACCAGCAATCCCCCCCTCCAGTTCATGTCCATGGGTCATGCATATAAGTTGTTTGGCTACTCCATTTCCTATACTGCTCTCAACACCCCCCTGTCTATTCTGTACCTACCAATTTGTACTTCTTAATTCTTGCACACCACCCCCACCCCCTGCAATCTCCCCCTGCCCCCTTCAACTGGTAACTCTCCAAATGATCTACATATTTATGATTTTATTTCTGTTCTGGTTGTTTGCTTTGTTTTTTAGAGTCAACTATTCACAGTTGTGAATTTATTACCATTTTAATGTTCATAGTTTTGATATTCTTCTTTTTCTTAAATAAGTCCTTTTAACATTTTGTATAATAATGGCTTGGTGATGATGAGCTCCTTTAGCTTTACGTTGTCCAGGAAGCACTTTATCACCCTTCAATTCTAAACAATAGCTTTGCTGGATGGAGTAATCTAGATTGTAGGTCCTCACTTTTCATCACTTTGAATACTTCTTACCAGTCCCTTCTTGCCTGAAAAGTTTCTTTTGAGAAATCAAGTGATAGTCTTATAGGAACTCCTTTGTAGGTCACTCTCTGCTTTTCTCTTGCTGCTTTTAAGATTCTCTCTTTAATTTTAACCTTTGGCATTTTAATTATGATGTGCCTTGCTGTGATCAACTTTGGGTCCATCTTGTTTGGGACTATTTGTGCTTCCTGTACTCGTATGTCTTTCCTTCATCAAATTAGGGAAATTTTCTTTCATTATTTGTTCAAATAAGTTTTCAATTACTTACTCTTTCTCTTCTCCTTCCACTACCCCTATGATTCAAATGTTGGTACATTTGAAGTTGTCCCAGAAGCTCCTTAGGCTGTCCTTTTTGTTGTTGTTGTTGTTGTTATTCTTTTTTCTTCTTGATGTTCTGATTGAATATTTTTTTCTTCCTTATGTTCCAAATCATTGGTTTGATTCTTGGGTTCATCCCCTCCACTGTTGGTTTCCTGTAAATTTTTCTTTATTTCATTTAGTTGCCTGGGTATTTTTATGCTCTTGGAGTACCCAGTAAGATCTTTGAACATACTAATAACCAGTTTTGAACTTTGCATCTGATGGGTTGCTATCTCCATTTTGTTTACTTCTTTTCCTAGAGTTTTGTTCTGTTCTTTCACTTGGGTCATATTTCTTTTTCTCCTCATTTTGGCAATCTCTCTGTGTTTGTTTCTCTGTATTAGGTAGAGCTGCTTTGAATCCCTGTTTTAGTAATGTGGCCTATTGTAGAAAGCACACTGTTGGATAGTGTGGGGCCTTAGGTAATTTCCAGGGTAGGGCAACCTCTGTGAAGCAGGTTGATGGTGTCTCCCATATGGTATCTATGCTATGTGGCTCTGTGTTGGAGAGGGTTCAGAGACAGGACAATGCTTCTGTCTGGCATCTGGAGTTTTGTCAAGGAGGAAGTTTTCCCCCTGTACTCACCCTGATGCCAGACACTCCAGTTTCTCTCTGTATGCCACTGGTGCCCTTCCAGCTGTTGCTTCAACACTGAAGCCTAGAGTGAGTGAGTCTGCATAAGTCCTAAGTGTGTTGTGGGCCCTTTAAGAGGAAACTCCTGAGATTCCTGCAGTTTCTTCCGCCACCCCAAACTCCACTGATTTTTACAGCCAGAACTTGTGGGGACTTATCTTCCTGGCAGTGGAACCCTGGCCTGGGGTGGTCTGATGTGGAGCTGGATCCTTCCTTCCCAAGGTATCCTTCCTGATTTTTATTCACCACACATGGGTATGGGACCATCTGTTCTGCATCTCCATGTGTCTGTCCCTTCTGCCCATCTGGATGAATATGACTTCTTTAATTTCTTGGTTGTCAGACTTCCATATAGCTCAATTTTCTGACAATTCTGGTTGATATTTGTTTTGTGGTCTAGTTGTAATTTTTCTCTGTAGTTGTTCAAGGAAGAGAGCTATGTTTACCTACATCCATCTTGACAGGAAGGCTTTGATTACAATATTGTTGACTTTATTCCCTATGGTATACCTTACATCCTCATGACTATTTTGTGACTACCAATATGTACTTCAAAATTTCTTTAACTTTTTCACCCAGCTCCCCAACTCGTGTCCAACTATCTCCACTGTGGCAACAACCTATCTGTTCTCTGTGTTTATGAGTCTGTTTCTATTTCATTAATTTGTTTATTTTTCTTTTTAGATTCTGCATGTAAGTGAAATCTAATAGTATTTTTCTTTCTCTGTGTGACTGATTTCATTAGTATAATATGCTCTAGGTCCATCCATGTTACTGCAAATGGTAATATTTTATTTTTTTATGGCTGTGTAATATTTCATCATATATATGTACCTCAGGGTTTTTTTTTTTATTCACATGTCTATTGATTAACCATCAGTTGTTGCGTAGTTTTTTCATTAGAACGCTTAACATATTAATTATAGTTATTTTAAATTCAGGGTCTGATAATTTTAACATTGCTACCAAAGAAAAATAGGAGTTTAGCTGCCCCCTGTCACAAAAAGGAAGTTCTAGAGGCTGAGGCTAGTGAGAAAAGAAAGAAGTTTTCATTTGGATGCTGAATGATCTGGGAAAATGAGGGACTCTCTTTTCAAAGCTCATCTTTTCTTCAAAACCCAGACAACCAAGCCATCTTCAACAAGACCAAAATGAGAGGCAGTGTCCAGAGTTTCTACTTCATTTTAAAGTACCATCCTTTGGAGTATGAGGTAGCTGCTAAGAGGAGATCCAGGTAGCCTAGCTTGTTCCCAGCTGCTATCTGCCTTCAGACTCCCTGTTGGAGGCTGTGTGTGGAGCTGACACAGCCATGGCCATAAGGTTCCTAGGGCTGCAAGGTCCTGTGCTCCTGTGCTGGAGAGCTCATGCGCACACTGATGAATTCTCCACTAGGTCAGAGGGAGAGAGAGAGAGAGAGAGAGAGAGAGAGAGGGAGAGAGAGAGAGAGAGGGAGAGAGAGAGGGAGAGAGAGAGGAGAGAAGGAGAGGAAGAGAGAGAGGTATGGAGAGAGACACTCCCACCTGGAGGCCATGACATGGTGCATTGTCTGAGTGCAGGTCCTGAGCAGTGAGTGACCAATAACAGAGAGCTTCTTTGTTCCACTGGGACTATATTTGTTTTGAGTGTGGGATGGACCAGGTTCTTTCTCAGAAAGACTATTCCACTTCCTAAATTTTTTCATGCTTTGGGTGGGCCCACCTCCCAAATAATCTCTTCTTTCCCCAGGTTAGACTGACAGGACTCTTTGGTCCAGCACCTCCCTGTGCTACCATTTTAACTTCTATTGTGTATGTTCCTGCCTTACTCTGGTCCCAACCCCAATCTGGTACCGGAAGGGACCTTTCCCCCACTTATCCAATTATCTTGCTAGTTTTGTGCACACTCAGTGTAAGAACCTCCTCCTGCCACTATTATGGCTGATGGAGGGATACTCCCGTGATGCTCCATCAGCTCCATGCTTCCCATGCCCTAGTCCCCACATGCAGCAAGGTGCCTGTACTTGGGGCCCACCAGCAGATAAAGGAATCCTGAAAACCCTGTATAGCCTCTCAGGAACTGTCAAGGGCAGCCTCGGTGGGGTGGAGGGTGGGACTTCTGCACTGGGGGTATTGCACACATAAAACACACCCTTGGTTATCCAGACAATACAGCCTCACATGCAGAAGCAAAACTCAGTGTCTTCCCCATGGCCCCATGTGGTTCTGACCTCTGTTCATGAAGTGTGTGCCTCAGTGCACAAGTGGCTTGCATGTCCCATTCTCATGGCCCAGCTCCAACTCCTCTGGTGGTCCCTCCTTTTCACCCAGCCTCAGCTCTCTCCCAGTGGTTGGGACAGGCTGTCTACCTGTATCAACATCTCTTCCATATCTGGTCTGGTTCTTATTTTTGCTCTATCTTCTCAAACTACGTGTGTATTTATTTTTAATATTTATTTATTTTTATTTAGGTTTTAGTATGCCTTGTAGTATTTTTTTTAAAGCCTGACATGGTTTACTTAGTAAAAGGAACTGAGTAAATAGGTCTTTAGTAATGTGGTAGTAAGGTATGGGAGAAAGAAAGTGTTTTATCACTAGATCTGTCTTTTAGTGAGCTTGTGCTTTTCAGCTCCTAAATTTTATAAGTGCTTTTTGGTGTTTTGCTTTTCTTAGGAGGAACAGAATGGCAACAGGAGATGGACATGGGTGTTTCCCTTCCACAAGGTCAGTTAGACTCTGACAGAACCTTAAAAGTTGGGCTATGATCAAATAGCTTCTCTTGAGGTCAGGCTTGTTAATAACAGAATGCTCTGTCATGGTTCAAAACGGCTACTTCCTGCCTACTTCTTACAGATCACTGTGAGGACCTGGCAGAGCTCCTGGAGGTGAAACGCAAAAGTGAGTTCAGGGCCTCCCTAAGACTAGATTCTCCCGGAGTTTGTAACTCTCAGGCTTGTGCACAGTGAACTTCTAACAATTTGTCAACTACAGTTCAGATTTTCCTATCCCAGCACTGGCTCATGTGGAGGTTTCGGCTCAAGAAGTTTTCTGCTTGTGCATTTCTGCTCTAGTAAGTTGTGATTCTCTGTATACACCTGTCTGTCTCTCCAACTGGGGGCAGCAGTTTGCGCTGTGATCTCAATTCAATGATAGAACAAGAAGACTTGTTGATTTTTAGTTTGTTTAGCTTTTACTAGTTATTAGTATAAAGAGGCAACTTCCAAGCTCCTTAGATACCAGATAAGAAACCAAAAATATTTTAAGTCACCAAAAATATTTTAGCTTCTGATACCTACAGCAATAGAAAACACATCCCAACTCTTAAGTCAGATTGACATAAACTCACACACTAAAGGCTTATTTGCTTTAATTCCTTTTACCTAACTTATCATGTCAGTCTTTCAATAAAAAAGGCTTGCTAAATGACATAATACGAAATTTCTAGAGATCAATTTTTCTTTCCAGAGGGTCTGTTTTGGTTGTTTGTTGTGATCATTACTGCTTTTTGTTTTGTGACTATCCTGGTGAAATTATGTAGTCTGTATCCTTTGTCACATACAGTCACTAAAGCTTAGTTAGTTAGGTGATGATTAAATGGAGATTTCCTTGACAGGAAGTGTTCCTGCCTTTGCCACAGGGCTTTTTGTATGAACTGGGGCACATCTTCAATGATTGGGCTGGCAGTTTAATATCTGGCCTTAACCTTCAGTTTCTGCTTGAAAGAGCCTCCTGGTCAGCCAAAGATGAGCGAAAAGGGCCTGTCCTGCACATGCTTGCGTTCTAGGTTCCCAGGAGCATGTCAGAAATTTCTAAGCCCCTATGGCCATCTAACTCCCCAGTTTTCCCCTTTAAATGCTACAGGCCTTTTTTTTTTTTTTTGACCCATGAGTTAGTGATAGGGCTACTTCCACAGAGTGAACTCTGAGTCAGATCAAATAAAGACAAGCCCTGAAAATGGAGCTTCTCTAGCAAGTTTTCAAACAAGTCAAATACTGACAATTCTCTGAGGATGATGCTTTTTATGGGACCAAAGACTTGTTGTGTCTCCACCAATGGCTGCCAGGCCACTGGTATTCACAGCTACCATGGTTGTGAGGCTGTTCTTCTTCAGGCAACCAGTCTAGCTAAGGGTATGGACATGGGAACAGGGAGAGAGAAAAGCCATGAAGCTTACAGTTCTTACCAAGATTCACCTGTTTTTCTTGCATAAATGTGTAAATAACCAAAGGATTGGTGCACACCTTTGGTTAATATCCAGAGTTCTGAAAATGTTGATTTTCATGATTTTTTTTTTTTGCCAGTCAGTGTCTCATTACTCTAAGGATGACCAAATTTTTGGAGGTCCTTATTTTACCACGTCAGAGGTGCTTTTCCTGCATTGTGTTAACAGCATATGTTTGTTGTAATTGATTTATTACCATTTAAAACTCTTTTAGTCATGCTGAGAACTACCTGATATACAAGCACTGCTGGCAGTCATCTTGGTAGCAATGTTTTACTATCATTACTTGATGTTCAATTTCTCCTCATGTCTCCTCTCTTACATGTAGCTACAATTAAGAATAAATAAAAGCAGTCTGTCAGAATGTGAGAATGAATGTACTTAAGTTAACTAGAAACTCTAAGGATAACACTGATCAGCTCATCAGATCCCCAAAATGAAAATTTTCTATTGTTATCTTTGCAGGTGAGTACATTTTTCTTCAAGCATTTGAAGTAAAATACTATGTTACTTGTAAAAGTAGAAGTCATTGAAAGATCAGAGGAGTCAGGAGAAGGGCAAAGTGATTGCTTTTCCTTTTTCAGTATTCTTAAAACTTTTAGTGGTTCCATTTTTTTTCCCTTAAACTATCAAGACTATGATTTTGACTTTAGGTCTGATGCTCATTTATATAACAATTAAACAAATATTTTTTAAAAAACCAGGCTGGACACAAGTGAATTAATTATATTAAATGTGCTGATAATAATTTATTAGGTTTTAATAGAAAGAAGATTACTGAAGTATTTCCTGTGATTTAAGGTAGCCAATCTGCAGGGAAAGTTTGGAGATTGTGGACACTTTATGTCACATTAGGCATTGTTAAATAAGATATTTCCTATTTATAAGCTGGAGAAAAGGGAGGTGATATAATTGTCTAAAGTAATTGTGTAAAACAATTAAATTCAAATCATTACAATTTAGAATTTCATTATTCTCCCATTATTCAGTTGAAATGTATTTGGATGAGCCAAAGTTTTCTTTATTCTCTCTATGTGCAAAAAAAAAAAAAAAAATGTAGGGCTAGTTAATTGGGTAAGTAAATTCTGAGAAACAAACTGTAGAATGTAAGAACATGAAATCTTTAACACATATCTATCTATCTATCTATCTATCTATCTATCTATCTATCATCTGTCTGTCTATCTATCATCATCATCTATCATCTATCTATCTATCTATCTATCTATCTATCTATATTGTTGTTCAAGTACAATTGTTCCCAATTTCCCCACACTCCACTCCTCCACTCCACCCATACATACCTCCCACTCCCCTAAGTACACCGTTTGGCTTTGTCCGTATGTCTATTATACATGTTCCTTGATGGCCCTTCCTCTATTTTCCCCCATTATCCCTCTCCTCCATTCCTTCTGATTACTGTCAGTTTGTTCTGTATTTAAATGTCTCTAGTTATGTTTTGCTTGCTTGTTTCTTTTGTTGATTATGTTCCATTTGAAGGTGAGATCATATGGTACTTGTCTTTCACTGCTTGGCTTATTTCATTTAGCATAATGCTCTCCAGTTCCATCCATGCTGTAGCAAAGGGTAGGAGCTCCCTCTTTCTTTCCGCTGCATAGAATTCCATTGTGAAAATGTACCATTGTTTTTTGATCCACTCATTTACTGATGGGCACCTAGGCTGCTTCCAGTACTTGTCTATTGTAAATTGTGCTGCTATGAACATTGGGGTGCATAGGTTCTTTTGAATTGGTGTTCCAGTGTTCTTAGTGTATTATCCCAGCAGTGGTATTGCCAGGTCAAAAGGCAGTTCCATTTTTAGTTTTCTGAAGAAATTTCATACCGTTTTCACAGTTTGCATTCCCACCAACAGTGTACTAGTGTTCCATTTTCTCCACCACCATGACAGCACTTACTGTTTGTTGATTTGTTTATGATGGCCATTCTGACTGTTGTGAAATGGTATCTCTTTGTGGTTTTAATTTGCATTTCGTTCGGCTAGTGATGCTGGGCATCTTTTAATATGTCTCTGGGCCCTCTGGATGTCCTCCTTGGACAAGTATCTGTTCAGATCCTTTGTCCATTTTTTAATTGGGTTTTTTGTCTTCCTGGATGGGAGTCATGTCAGTTCTTTATATATTTGGGAGATCAAACCCTTGTCCTAGGGATCATTTGCAAATATGTTTTCCTATGTGGTTTGTTCCTTTTCATTTTATTGATGTTTTCTTTCACCTTATAGAAGTTTCTTATTTTGATGAATTCCCATTTGTTTATTCTTTCCTTTATGTCCCTTGCACTATGGGATGTATCAGTAAAAATGTTGCTGCATGGAAAACCTGAGATTTTCCTGCCTATGTTTTTCTCTGGGACTTTTATGGTGTTGAGATTTATATTTAAGTATTTTGTCCATCTTGAGTTTATTTTTGTGTATGATGTAAGTTGGTGGTCGAGTTTCATTTTATTGCATGTAGCTCTCCAGATCTCCCAACACCATTTATTAAAGAGGCTATTTTAACTCCATTTTATGCTTCTGCCCCCTTTGTCAAATATTAATTGACCATAGAGACTTGGGTTTATTTCTGGGATCTTGATTCTGTTCCATTGGTCTATGTGTCTGTTCTTATGCCAGTACCAGGCTGTTTTAATTAGTGTAGCCTTGTAGTATAGTTTGATATCAGGTATTTTGATGCCTCTGCTTTGTTCTTCTTTCTCAAAATTGCTGCAGTTACTTGTGGTCATTTATGGCTCCATATAAATTTTTGAAATGTTTATTCTATATCTGTGAAATATGTCACTGGTATTTTAATAGGGATTACATTTAATCAATAAATTGCTTCGGGTAGTATGGACATTTTGATGATGTTAATTCTTCCAATCCATGAACACAGCATATGCTTCCATTTATTTGTGCCTTCCTTCATTTCTTTCTTCAGTATTGTGTAGTTTTTGGAGTAGAGGTCTTTTACCTCCTTGGTAAGGTTTATTCTTGGGTACTTTATTTTTCTTCTTGCTCTAGCAAATGGGATATTTTTGCTGATTTCTGATTCTGATCTTTTTTTGTTGGTGTATAAAAATGCCTTTGATTTCTGAATATTGACTTTGTATCCTGCTGTTTTCCCAAATTTGCTTATTAAGTTATATAGTTTTTTTGGT
This sequence comes from Tonatia bakeri, assembly GCA_004024845.1. Lineage (NCBI taxonomy): Eukaryota > Metazoa > Chordata > Mammalia > Chiroptera > Phyllostomidae > Tonatia > Tonatia bakeri. The sequence continues at coordinate 26,404 of PVIA01013637.1, forward strand.
GGAGTCTAAGGGTTTTCTATGCACACTATCATATCATCTGCAATTGTTGACAGTTTTACTTCCTCCTTTTCAATTTGGATGCCTTTAATTTCTCTTTGTGTCTGATTGCTATGTCAAGTAAAAGTGGTGAAAGCAGACATCCATGTCTTGCTCCTGAACTTAGTGGGAAAGATTTTAGTTCTTGCCCATTGAGTGTGATATTGGCTATAGGTTTCTCATACATAGCCATTATTAATTTGAGGTATGCTCCCTCTACTCCCACTTTGCTGAGTGTTTTTATCATAAATGGGTGTTGTACTTTATTAAATGCTTTTTCCACATCTATTGATAGGATCATATGATTTTTGTCTTTTCTTTTGTTAATGTGGTGTATTATGTTTACTGATTTGCGAACATTATGCCATCCTTACATCCCTGGGATGAATCCCACTTGGTCATGGTGTATGATCTTTTTGATGTATTGCTGGATATGGTTTGCCAATATTTTGTTGAGGATTTTAGCATCATTGTTCATCAGTGATACGGGCCTATAGTTTTCTTTCTCTGCTGTGTCTTTATCTGGTTTTGGGATTAAGATGATACTGGCCTCATAAAAAGAGTTTGGAAGTCTTCCCTCTTCTTGAATGTTTTGGAATAGTCTGAGAAGGATGGGGGTTAGCTCTTCCTTACATGTTTTGTAGAATTCTCTTGTGAATCCATCTGGTCTAGGGCTTTTGTGTGTCAGAAGCTTTGATTACTATTCAATTTCATCAGCTGTCATTTGTCTCTTCAGGCTTTCTGCCTCTTTGCCATTCAGTTCTGGAAGATTATATTTTTCTAGAAATTTGTTCACACAGGTTTTCAAGTTTCTTGGCATATGCTCGTTCGTAGTAATTTCTTACAATCCTGCATATTTCTGTGGTATCAGTTGTAATCTCTCCTCTTTCTTTTCTGACTTTGTTTATTTGTGTCCTCTATCCTTTTTTCTTGACAAATATTCTTAAAGGCTTGTTGATTTTGTTTATCTTTTCAAAGAACCAGCTTCTGGGTTTCTTGATCTTTTGGACTATGCTTTTAGTTTCTATGTCATTTAATTATTCTCAGTTCTTGCTTATTTTCTTCGTTTTACTTCCCCTGGGCATTGTTATTGTTCCTTCAGTTTTTGTAGATAGGTTTAGGTTGTTTATTTGAAATATTTCTATCTTTTATAGGTAGGCCTGTATTGCTATGAACTTCCCTCTCAGGACTGCCTTTACTCTGTCCCATAAATTTTGGGTTGTTGTGAGTTCATTTTCATTTGTTTCCAGAAACTTTGATTTCTTCCCTAATCTCATCCTTGACCCATTAATTATTTAATAGCATGCTATTCAATGTCCATGATTTTGAGTGTTTTGGGTATTTTTCCTTGGGGTTGGTTTCTAGTTTCAGTCCCTTGTTGTCAGAGAAAATGCTTTCTATGATTTCAATTTTTTTGACTTTGTTGAGGCTTGTTTTGTGTCTTATCATGTGGTCTGTCTTTGAAAATGTTCCATGTGGATTTGAAAAGAATGTGTATTTTGCTTATTTGGGAAGAAGGGCTCTATATATATCAGTTAAATCCATTTCATCTAGGATATTGTTCAATGCTACAATGTCTTTGTTGATAATTAGTTTGGAAGATTTGTCCATTTTTGACAGTGGGGTGTTAAAATCCCTTACTCTAATTGAGTTGCTATCAATATCTTTCTTGAAGTCCTCTAGGATATTCTTTATGTACTTGGGTGCTCCTATGTTGGATTCATATATATTTAAAATTTTTATGTCTTCTTGGTGGATTCTTCCCTTGAGTATTATGAAGTGATCTTCTGGGTCTCTCTTTATGGCCCTTTTTTGGAAGTCTATTTTGTCTGATATGAGTACTGCTAACCTGGCTTTTTTCTTTTCCTCTGTGTTTGCTTGGAAAATTTGATTCCAGCCCTTCACTTTCAGTCTGTGTAGGTCAGTCTTTTGTCCTGAAGTGGGTCTCTTGCAGACAGCATATGTGTCAGTCATGCTTTCTTATCCATTCAGCTATTCTGTGTTTTGATTGGAGTATTTAATCAATTTATGTTTAAGGTTATTATTGATAGGTACTGACTCATTGCCATTTTTTTGTACCTGTGTTCTTCTCTCACTCTCTCTTTTCCTTCCTTTCCTTAAAGTATTCCTTTTAGCATCTTTTGCAGAGCTGGTTTGGTTGAGGTGTATCCTTTGAGACTCTTTTGTCTGGGAAGCTCTTTATTTGGCCTTCTATCTTGATTGAGAGCCTTGCTGGGTAAAGTAGCCTTGGTTGCAGGCCTCTGGTCCTCATTACTTGGAATATTTCTTGCCATTCTCTTCTGGCTTGGAGTGTATGCATTGAGAAGTCAGCTGCTAACCTTATTGGGCTCCCTGGTATGTTACTTCCTGTTTCTCCCTTTCTGCCTTTAAGATTTCTCTTTGTCTTGGAATTTTGCCATTTTAATTATGATATGTCTTGAAGTGGGCCTCTTTGGGTTCCTCTTGATTGGGACTCTGTGTTTCCTGGATTTGTGTGACTTTTTCATTAAATTAGGGAAATTTTCCAGCATTCCTTTTTCAAACAGGTTTTCTATCCCTTGCTCTTCTTCTTTTTCTTGTATCCTTATTTTATGGATATTATTATGTTTCATGTTGTCCTACATTTCCCTTAACCTCTCTTCATTCTTTCTGAGCCTCTTTTCTTTTTCTTGCTCTTTCTGGGTGTTTTTTTATACTTTGTTCTCCAGCTCACTGATCCGATCTTTTGCTTTATTGATTCTGCTTTTGATTCCTTCTACTGTGTTCTTCAATTCATAAACTGTATTCTTCATTTCCTCTTGGCCCTTGTTGATAGTTTCTATTTCCTTTTTCATGTTGATATAGTTTGCAGTGAGTTCATTGTAGTTTCCCTGTAGTTTCTGGTAATTCACTGTGAGCTCATTGAGCTTCTTGATAAGCTTTGCTTTGAACTCAATATCTGATAATTGAGAGTTGCCTCTATTTTATTTAGCATTCTTTCTGAGGCTTCCTTCTTTCCTTTCATTTGTGGATTGTTTCTTTGTCTTCCCATTGTTTGTGAGACTCTTCTTGTTGGTCTCAGCTTCTTAAATTGATCTGTTCTGACTCCCTGTGTTTATGGTGTGAACTTCTGTGGTAGAATACCTGTGAGTTTCAGGAGTGTAGTCTCTGATCTCCTGAGCTCACTGGTCTTGGGCAGTCATTTAAATTGCCTCTGTGTTTGTCTTTGGGTTTTGATTGTTTTTGGGTCTTTCTTTGGTGGGTGCTTCCCACCAGCTGGTTAACTGAGGGTCACTCTGCCCACTTCCAGTGGGTATCCTGTTGTTCACTGCTTCCACCTACTCTGCCCAATACAAAATACTTTTTGTATTTGTGCTGGAGTGGGCAGGTTGTGTGGAAGCTGGTTCTTCCATGTGTACGAGGTTTTGAGGATTCTGTCTTGATCTTGTTCAGTTGTTTGTTCTAGGTAATTCCTCCACTCTTTGGTTGTATTTTTAGATAGATCCTGGATTGAGGTTAGTGTGGCTTCCACTCCCTCCTTCACCTTCTTTTGTTATGTGTTGAAGGTTCCTATGTTGTTGGATTTCCTCTTCCAGTGTGTATCCTTTTGTTCACTGCTTCCACCTACTATTTTTTTTTGATCAGTTGGAGGGGGAAGGCAAAATGGTTTAAGACAGCAAGAGAATAGTCTATGATATTTACAGTAGCAACCAGTAGAGAAGAGATAGGAGACACCTTGGCTTGTGTAGTGGTAACTGTGATATTGTATCCAACTAGCCACTTTTTAGAAAGGATGGAAAGAAGATAAGACTCCTGTTAGGGAAGGAAGGATTGTGAGTTGGATCTAGAAGGCAGTGAGGTTGTGGGAGGTCAGATTCTGAGGTAAGGTGAGAATAAAGGATAGTAAATAGGTGTAGTATGTGAGAGAATAGAGTTAACCACCGCAGTAATAGAGTTCAGGAAACCATGGAGTGGGCTAAGATCTGGCAGGGGTGTTGTGTAGTATTTACAATTGTATGGAACAGCTATCAGTTACAATAATAGTGGAGCAACAATCGTATGACAGAATCTTTGTGATTTGGATAACAAAAATAGCTTGTATAGGACCTTGAGCAGTGTGCTAATGGGACACAAGTGAAGTGAAGGACAGTAAATTAGCAATACACTATGAATGAGAGAACAGGGGAAACCTGTCAAAGGATACAATTTAACCAGCCTAGCAAATAAGACTGAACAGAAAGAAGAGAAATACAAAAATACTATTAAAATAAAAGAATAATGAAAAAAATAATACAAATGTGCAATAACTTGCAGGTTCTCTGTAATAGCAAAGTGAATTTTGTCTCACTGTGTCAGCTATTGGGATACCCCCTCTTTGGGTCCAACTCTGGTCTTTTCACAGTTCCAGTTTTCTTGTCTCACTTGTGGGAATTTAAAAAAAAAGAAGAAGAGTTCCGGCCAAGATGGAGGCATAGGCAGTCGCATTGTGCTTCCTCGCACAACCAAGACTGAAGACAACAAAGATTGAGAAACAATTAACAACCAGAACAGAGAGAAATTAATTGAACAGAAGTCAGGCTCCAGTACATCCAGACCGGTAAGGAGTGGCGGAGTCGGGAGGCCTGCGAAGTGGGGTCGAGGGGTCCCGGCGGGAAGAGGCGCTGGCTGGCAGGCACGGGCGTGCAGGGCGCAGACGGCAGTGGACGGACTGGTGGTGGACGCAGGGCGCGGAAGCGTGGAGGTGACTAGCA
>PVIA01013638.1:0-31735 GCA_004024845.1 Tonatia bakeri
ACAACAAAACAAAGAAACAAGCAAAATATAGTCAAAGACACTGCATTAGGGGACAGGCAGGAAGTGGCCAGAGGAGAGAGAAGAGGGAATTTCAGGGGAAAAGGGGAAGGGTTTGCAGGAACAAAGTTAAAAGACACATGGATAAAACTAGGGGGAGGGTGGTAATGGGAGGGAAGATGGGAGGGGGATGGGTGGGCTTAATTGGGAGTAAAGGGGAGAAAAATGTACTTAAACAATCATTAAAATAAAAAAAATGAAGTAACAATGCCTGTTAAAAATAATATTTTGATTATTAATATATTAAGTAAAAGATAGTTTTTTAAAAATAATGTAATATTTATATATTTTGTGGTGTTTATTTTCTCTGTGAGATAGCCTGCTTGTATCCACACAAAATCTCAAGCATTTATATGTTAATTGTATTTCATAAAAATTTTTATAAAACATGTAAGTGGCATGTGCCTTGAAACAGTTCTGTGCAGTGAAAGTCTCTTCTATTCAAACACAGATGTTCTTATCATTCTTCTTGAGATCAGACGTCTGATTCCTGGGGTCATCTTGTTTTACTGTTTTTCCTTTGTGTGCCTGCTTTTTGCCTTATTTTTTAACGGTACTCCACATATATTTCAGTGTGCTTACTTCTGGTTCTTGACAATATTTCCTTGAAAGGTGTAAGAAAATAACAAGGGAGCTTTTTTTTAACCCCCAAATACATATTCACATAAGTCCTACATACTTAAATAAAGAACAGCATAGAATTCAAAAACAAAATAAATCCTCTCAATATCAAGATGAGATAGGAGAAAAATAAGTTTACTTATAAATGAGTTTACAAGTGTTATTACCTTTAAAAATTCTCTTTTTATACTTGGAATAATAAAGTCAGCCTTTGGCCATTTTGACACTTGATGATGTAGGCAAAGCAAGCAAGGTTAATGGTTTCTGGCTTAAATCGTGCAGTTTACACTCTGACAAAGATTTACTAATTTTTGATCTACTTTTTACTACACAGAGTCCATTATAATTCTATGCATATCTCATTGTATAATGTAAGTTTCCTTAGGGACAAAGGCATAGAACAAAAAATATAAGAGGAAAATAGGAGAGATTTTGTTGGTTTGTGATATGATGCTAATAGTCACCTTGTATAAAGATCTCAAAAAGAGTGAATTCCTTACATCTACTCTCATTTATTCATTGATAATTTTGTCCTTGTCCATACTCACTTTGTTGTAGAAGCACACATGTCAGGTAACTGCAGGCCCTCTGAAGTTAGACCCTATACAAACTTATTGTTTGTAGAACCCTGAGTGATTCTAGCAACAGCTCAGACTTAGTTACATTATCTGTGAACCTGACTTTCAAATAGTGCTTTTCTTACAAGACTGTTGTGGAAGTAAAATAAAATGTAAACTTCTTACAAAAATATTGGACATTACGTGAGTGTTCAGCAGACCTAATCTATATTTATTTCTTAAGATGATATAGGAGAAATATTAGTCTTTCAACTCAAATGATCCTTGCTTTTAATCACTTGTTCTTATTAGTAAGCACTGAAGATATTTTTTTTCTTTTGTATTTGGAACCTGAAGTACAATAATAAGAGATTTCAATTCCTCTTTCAAGGAGCTACTAAGTAGAGACAATGGAATAAATATAAACTCATACAATTAAGGATTATAGGAGCTATGATAAAAAATGTGTGTGGAAGTCAGGAGACATACATACCCAAATTGTAGCAGTCAGTTCTATGTGTAGAGAAAGAAAAATATTGTGGGAACATGATGCCTTATTTAGGTCTTGGAAGAGGACTATTGCATGAATAAATTTTAAATGTCTCTCAGTAAATACAGATAGAGTGGAAGACATTTAAAATTCATTCATTCATTCAACCATTAAGTCATTCATTATATTTTTAGAAGGGGGAATGGAGGGAGAGAAACATGGATGTGAGTGAGAATCATCAGTTGGTTGCCTCCAGCATGTACCTGTCAGAGACCAAACCCGCATTCCAGGTATGTGCTTTAAACCAGCAACCCTTCGCTTTGTGGGAGGGTGCCCAGTCGAGACACACCAGTCGGGGCTGATTGAAGGATATTTTAAGCAGAGAAAAGAGCATAGAGAAGTGAAATAACATCGTGCATTCATTATCTGTAAGTTATTTCTTATAGTTGGTGTGGAGAAAAAATAGTGTTTAGAAGCTGGGGACGGGATGGAGGAGAGGGTGGAAAAAGTCTTAGGGTCATTAAAAAATTTATAAGAGATTTTCTCTTCAAAAGATTAGCTGGCATTAATATGGGGGATATAATGGAATGTTGTAAAACTGGGCAAGAAAAGTCACTCACAGACTCTTGTTGTTTTCCCAGTGAAATATGATAAGTTTATGAACTAATGCAACAGAATTGAAGACAGAGGAAAACAAATGTAGGCAATAAGAAAGAGTCAAAGTATTTATTTGTTTGGTTTACAATAATAAACACCTTGGAGAATGGCAGAGATTATTTAAATAAAAATACTTTGTAAGCCATAAAGCTCTATGTGATTTTCAGTTGTTACCCATATTCAAGAATATATAATAAATGACTTAAAAAACACAATTAATATATTGTTCCACAAAATGTAACAGTTGTCTGCTATCGAAGCTTTGTGGCTTTGAATTGTATTATTAAATACAATCTTCAGAGATTTTCCTAATAATCCAGTATGTCTGTGGGAACATATGCCACAGTGATATTTGTTTTCATAGAATTCAAGGTTCTCATGTATTTACAATATCTGATGAGATGGACCAAACCCTAAAATTTTATCAGAGAAGACATGTGTACACATACATGCACACACACAAAATTTGGTTGAAGAAGTTTTTGAGGTAGTAGAGTTATGAACAGATTTTATAACTTTTTAACTACTTTGATAAAACATAGGTTAGCACTGGCTGGTGTGCTTAGTGGTTGAGTGCCAGCCTGCGAATCAAAGGGTCACCTGTTCTATTTCCAGTCAGGGCACATGCCTGGGTTGTGGGCCAGGTCCCCACTAGGGGGCATGCAAGAGGCAACCACACATTGGTGTTTCCCTCTCTCCTTCCCTTCCCCTCTCTCTAAAAATAAATAAAATCTTAAAAAAAGGTCAAATTATGTAAGTAAATATTTAAAGAAAGAATACAATTGGAGGCATATGGGTATTAATTTTTTAATAGAATCTCAAGTTGTCTTCATAGGCATAGGGAGGGAGCAAATTAATTTTTAAGTGATCATGGTTTTTTCACAGGGCTAGTGAAGGCCTTTGGTGGCCAAAGTCCTATGAACCTTGACAAACACCACCTTACACACACACTAGGCCTTTGACTCATTTATTGTTGAAGGAATCCAGCCATGCCTGGCATGCGTTTACAAACATTCAAAGATCTAGTTCTCTTATTCCACAATTTGGGGCCATTTATCCATTGACATTAGGTCTGCCACATCTGTTCATGCATTTAAATGGAAGTTAAAGACCTTCTTTTTTGATCAAGTTTTAGTGGTTTTCATAATTTATATGCACTACACTATTCTAGAAGAGTTTGTTCAAGGCAATTTTCTCTGTTTTATCTGTCATTGGCATTTTTTATGCCTTTTATTTTGCAGCCTTTAAATGTGATGTGAATGAAAAGAGCTCACTAAATAAAGATTGATTGTCTGGGAACAATCACCCAATCAACAGTAGTATTCATATGAGACTAAAAATAATGCTATATATGTTGGTTTAAATGATAGAATGGCACATACCTTAACTCATTGGAGTGTACCTAAAACAATACCCTCATACAAACATGAGTGTTAAATTAGGAATAGTTTTAGAAAGAACATTTTGATAAATGTCTTGTTCAAATGACTGAAAACATCTGTGTATAGTGTTGTTTTAAAATGAACATTGGAGCCACCATTTTTCCCCCATGGAGTGTGATTCTATCACACTGAGAAGAACATCTACTTGGAATTGAATGGAGTCATTCCCAAACACATCCATAGATCAAACATTTCTCTTAAGTAAATTTTCCTCACTGTCTTAATATTTTAAAATCTTTCTAATAGTTCTTTATTCTATTGGAAGATAGCAGAATGTTTGAAGTAAGTCTTCTAGTCATATACAAACAAGTTTGTTGAATTTTTTTTGGTGTATATTCACCACAAAATTGCCCCAAAATGGTTGTGCCTACTTTTATACCCCCACCAGAATGGGGTGAGTAATATTTCCCATGCTCTATATCCTTGTCAATTGCCTGATATTGTCAGAATTTAAATTTTTATTATGTGAATTATATAATGTTGGATTTATATTCATAGGACTTCATTTAAAAATATGATGTGCATAAAAGGAGGTAGATTTTTTAATTAATCCTCAGTGGATAAATGAATTAATGCTTATTAAATTAATGATATAAAATACCTTTTAAGATTAGCAGTAAAATGTTATAAGTGTAAGAAGGCACAATAGTAAAATAAGATAAAGTGAATATACTGTAAGTGAAATTCATCAGTCCCCATCAGAAGAAACAGAATGTGCAGCGGAGATACTTTGGCAAAACAGCTCTCCCCATGCAATAAACGTGTAAACACATGAACACTTACACTGACATACTGTTCGGACATTTGAACAAATTCTTTTGAACACAAGAGAGTTCTAAACAGCATTATATTTTTCCTTTAATTACCTCAACTTATATATTTAAGCATATTATATCCCATACTAATATGGGTACTTAAAAGATATAGCTTAAGTATTTCTTCCTTTAAAACAATTCCTAAACTAGATCTTGAGCTTCATTCACTGTAAGTGAGCTCTGGCCATGAAAGTCTACTTGCCTGCGTGACATCTCCATGTAGGCATCCACTAGGTATCTAAAACATTTCACCCCCATGCCCCATCCACAGTGGTCTTTTTGCTGTTTCTTCACAGGCTCATTCTAATCAAAGACCTTTTAAATTAGTTATTTACTTAGTGTTAGAAATACTCTTCTCCTACAATACTCAGGTTACTTCTCAAATATCTCAAAAGGTCTTCTCCAGTGAACTTATCTGAAGGAGGCTCCTCAGTATTTTCTCTGCTCTTACTTGCTCTCACTTTATCTTGCTTAATTTCTTTATTTACCTAATTTCTATCTGCAACTATATTACACATTTATTATATGTTTAATACATACTATACTTATCATTTATCTCCTTTGTTAGAATATAAATATCAGTAGGTTAGATAGTTTGTCTTGGTATCACCTAGAACAACAATACCTCATACCTGGAAATACCTCATACACAAAATATGCGTTGAATACATGACTAAATAATAACTTAAAATGCATCTGGGGATCATTTTTCACCTTCCTTCTCTTCTATTTATTCTCTACTATGTAAATCAGTCAGGCAAGCAGAAGGGTTGTAAATCATGTATAGGTGTATTTGGTATTGTTGCTCTAAATGGCTCTGTGACCTTTATGCTTGTCTGCTTTTTCTTAAGCAGACTAAAGTCCAAAATGTTAACCATTTAATTTTATGTTTATGAGAAATGGAAAACATGAGATACCAAAAGATATTTTTAAGAATAAAACACTTTATCACACAAGTTAACATGTCAGACCAGATAGTTTATTGGCTTCTTATTAAGAATGCTAACAGCTGCCTAGAAGGAAGATTTGTTACAATTGTGATTTTTAAAATATTTTATTAAAACTTCAACTGCCTTCCCAGTTTTAGTGTTTTACTTCTGTTTTTACAACTGTTATCTTTGAAAGTGATTTTATCATACAAGTAATTTTTGAAAGGGAAACTCCGACCTTAGGCATTATCACTGCCTTAGCCTGTCATGACCTGACTCACAATGCAAAGCAGTCATTCATTCCCTGTATGGGTTAGCAATTAGTCCACAAGGAAATATATGCAGCAGCTATTTGAAATCAAGGTTTAGGTGTATAAACCTCCAAGAAACGGTGCATCTGGCTTCATTTGTACCTCCTGATCATTGCTTCCCTTACGGAGTTACCAATGTTCAGTCTTAAAATTCAAACAAGGAGTATCACATTGAAATGGTGAAATACTGAGCTAAACTTACTATGTTTAATTTATTATCTCTAAAGATAGTTGGAAAGGCAGCACAGACTTATGGAAACATTTAATTTTAGGGCAAAAATAATAACTGGAGCAGTACCAAATAAGGGGGTGATTCAGGACATATCTTTTCACAGAGTGGAAATAATGTCATCTAACACTTGATAAAGTTATACCTCTTCCATAGTCTGTGGTAAAAATTAAATGTAGGCTACAGAATAAAATTCATAGGTTTTGATGAACTATATAAATATCTTTATTATTAGAATATATTTGTCACTGTAATTGTTTTTTTTATTAAATATTTTTGTTCATAGCTATACTTGAATTTGAATTATGCCCCTTCTATATTGTCCCTGGACTAGTTGGGAATAAAGCAAAAACAAAACTAACGGCTTGTTTCTCATGGAAGTTTAGGTCTTGTTTCTTCTTCCTCTTTCCTCTAATTTTCATGATATGTAGAAAGGTGAGAAGTAAGAGGTCACATGGCTGCTTATGGGGAATAATTCATTCTTCATTGACCTGTTTGGTGCTGGACAAGCAAGTCTTACACGTGCAGAAGTGCAGCTTCTGGGCCCCCGGCCGTGAAGGGAGAGAACGAGAGTTCTCCATGGGGCTTCAGTGTGGAACCGTCTGCCTTGGATTGTCCTGCCTGAAGATTTTATCAGTTCAATTGAGAATACATTTGACCAGTCAGGTAGGAACTGGGACCCAGTGTTAGATTTGTAGTTCTGAGTTTTAGGTATGACTTCTAGTGTCATATACTCCCTATTTTTCCAAATGCTCAACATCATCCAATTTTAATCCTTAGTGAAAATACTTCATCCTGGAATTCTTTGCTTAGGAGTTCAATAGCAGAGTCCTGTTGAACTGTGACTACAAGATGGGATCCCATAAATAGGTAGGAGAGTCTATTAAACAATGTCTTTTATGCATCTCACCTGAAGCCTTAAAACAAATCCACTACTTGAACTTAAAGTTCCCCACTGCAATTTCAAATACCAGGGCTCTGTTTTTCTAAATTGCATAATTCCCTATTTATTATATAAGTGAGAATGTTTCTTATTACTCAACATTTTAAGTCTCCCTTAATACATCCAACTATAACAAAATTTAAGAATTGTATCATTTGGGTTAACAAATATTCACCATTTCTTCTATTTGTGCATACACATATTTGAAACTTATTTTTATTAGGATAGGATAACCCCTAATAAAAAACCTTTTGACATCTTGTTCATACTCTTACTATAAATACATTTTTTCTAAGAAAACCAAAAAATTTGTCAGTACCTCAGATATATTGATTTGATTTGATTGTGTAATTTTGGGGAACTTATATCCCTACAAAACTGAGCTTTTCGCTCCAGGGAAAAGCCTTATCCCTCTACTAAGAACCAATTTTTATATCCTTCAGTAAAGTTTTATATTTTCCACCTCATTTATGCCCTACACAAGTCTTATTAAATTTATAACTGAGAATTTTATTTTTTTTAACTTTTGTTTTTAAAGGCAATTTTCTTATTTGTATCTATTTCTACTAACAATTGATTTTTATGAAATATTTATTATATTTCTGGATTTTTAAGCCAATTAATATTTTAACCAATGCTTTTATTTTTAATATTTTCTGTTGATTCTTTGACATTTTTAATGTAAACTGTGTCTGCAAATAATGATTTTTTTCTTCAAATTGCCCATATAAAATCATTAAGGGATTGTGGTTATCCAATAATACTACTATGAGTAGCAAGTGATTTTTATTCATTATCAAGTGACCAAAATGTGGTGTTACAACTGCTCACTAACTACCATTAATATTAAGATGCCATTGACATATATATATGTGTGTATACATATAGTGTATACACATATACATACATATATGGTCATATATACATATATGAGAGGCTCATATATATATACACACACATATATTTCTGAGATGTTAAAACAATAAATAAATGAGTCTCTTAGTATCAATGAAATACATGGTTAGAGTAAATGCTTATGTCCAAATCCTTTTAAACCATGATGGTTTTAACCAAACATTCTTTATTTTTTTAATGGTTTCATGACCTGAGACTTTTTGGTTCACAGTAATTTTCTTTAAGCACTTTGCATATTTCATTCTGCTGCATTCTGATCTTCATTGTTTCTGATGAGAAGTTGCATATTCATCATGGTTCCCATGGATAAGTGATTTTTTCTTGCTGATTTCATGTCTTTCTATGTCTTTGGTTTTCAACAGTTTATAGTCACTTTGATTTAATCCACTTTGAACATTTTGTGATTTTGGATTTGTATATTAATTTTTTATTGAATTTGGGAGTTTTTAACCATTATTCATTTTTTTATTGTTTAAGCTGTTACAGTTTTCCCACTTTTCTCTTTTTCTCCTCCCTCACCCAGCCCCATCCTCTCTCCACCTCCAGCAAATCCCCATGCCAATCCCCATTCTTTTCCATGTCCATGGGTTGTGCTTAAATGTTCTTCGGTAAATCCCTTCACCATCTTTCATCCCACACTGTTTTCTGGCAGCTGTCAGTCTTTTCTGTGTATCTAAGCTTCTGTTACTATCTTGTTTGTTAGCTTATTGTGTTCATCAGATTCCACATACAGGTGAGATCATGAGGTATTTTTCTTTCACTGACTGGCTTAATTCACCTACTGCAATTTCCTCCTGATTCATCCATGCTGTTGCAAAATGTAAGAGTTTCTTCTTTTTACTGCTACATGGTATTATATTGTGTAAATGTAACACAGCCTTTTTATCCACTCATCCACTGATGTGCACTTAAGGCTCTTTCCAAATCTTGGCTGTAAGAAATGGGCAACAGACCTGAATCAGCACTTCTCCAAAGGGGAAACACAGAGGGCCTGTAGACACATGAGAAAGTGCTCAACATCACTCATTATTAGAGAAATGCAAATTAAAACCTCAATCAGCTATCACCTCACACCTGTCAGAATTGCTACCATCAGTAAGTCAACAGACAAGTGTTGGCAAAGGTGTGGAGAAAAGGGAACCCTAGCGCACTGTTGGTTGGAATTCAGATTGGTGGAGGCACCGTGGAAAACAATATGGAGTATCTTTCAAAAGTTAAAGACAGAACTCCCTTTTGACCCAGCGATTCCACTTCTAGGCATATACCCGAAGGATCCTGAAACACTAGTACAAAAATATATGCACCCTTATGTTCAACCATTACTCTTATAATAATGAATTTTGTATGCTTTTCTCTTTCTTCTTTCTAACACTGGCATTAGACATATGTTGGCACCATTGATGTTTGTTGCAAAAGGGTACGATAATGTGAAAACCTAGAATTCTCATTCAATGCTGGTGACAATGTGTAATTGTACAGCTGTTTTTCAAAATTATTTTTCAGTTTAATATAAAGTGTTAATGAAAACTTATTATTAGCTCAACAATTTAGAAATGAAAACATGTATTCATATAAATTTGAATGTCCATAGAAACATGATTCTGTGATAATAAAAGTTGCAAACAAACCAAATATCAACTAGGGAAAGGATAAAAAGTGATGCATATGCATATAATGGAATATCATTCATAAATAGAAAGCAACAACAGAGCGATTCATGTTACAACATGGAAGAATCTCAGAAACATCATGGAAAGTGAAGTTGGTCATATAGAAAAGGCTGCATATTCCATGATTCCAAATATAAGAAATGTCCAGAAAATGTAAGTTTACAGAGACAGACCAGGGCTTCCTAGGGCTGGAGATGGGAGAGGGAACTGACCACAAACAAGAGAATTTTGGCAGGGATGGAAATGTAAAAAAAAAAAAAAATTGGATTGTCCTGGTACCTGCACAACTCTGAATTTACTAAAAATTGTCTGTATGTTCACTTACGATGCACAAATTTATAATACACAATTTACATCTTAAAATTGTAAATGAAATAAAAGCAAAAAATAAAATATAGGAAAAGAAAACACTGCTAGAGTGAGTAAATGGATGCACATTTCATTCTATGTGTTTTAAAGTGTATTTCAAGTATAATTTTCTAGACATGGAATTGTAAAGTATTTTTGCATTTTTAGTTTTTATAAATAGTGCCAAAATGCTTTCTGTAGGAATTACAGCAATTTACACCCCCACCAGTAAAATCTAAGAAATCCTGATTCCCCACACTTTGACCATATGCTGTATCATTAAACTTAGATTTTAACATTCTAGTAGTCTGTACATACTTTTAATCTTAATTTACCTTACTATAAGAGGATGATAATCTTTTTATACATTTCAAAACCATCTGTATTCCTTTTTGGTGCACATTCTATTGGTATCTTTTATATTTGAATTGTATGTTTTTTGACTTTTATTGATTTCTAAAATGTCTTTAAACATTGCAAACTTTAGTCTTTTGCTTGTTCTTCAGTTGCAAATATTTTTCCCACTTTGACATATATCTTTAACTTTGGACTAAATGTCTTTTTTTTAAGTGTTGTAATTTTCTTTTTGTCTCACCCTTTTCTTTCAACTATGTCATCCAGTTATGTTTGCAAATGGAAAACAATTATACAAATTTGTCATGTTTTTCTTGGAGTATACAAGATGCTTTAAACTGTTTTCACCTTTATGTTACTTTGTAGAATTTTTGATACAATTTATGCTCTGATTTTGCATTTGTGCATTTTCTGTATGAGGATGCAAACCTGGCAAGGCCTTGGCTTCACACAGTGTGGATAAAGCCCATTAATTCCCCTTTCCTAGTTTCTATTTACTTGGTTTCCTTAGTCCTTGATAAGAAAGGCTTAGTTTATGTAGCTTATTTTAAATTGGTAGGTTGAGAAATTTTTCTTCTCAATTTTTTAAATTTACTTGTATCTCCATTATTTGTACTTGCTTTAAAGTTTGTCCTCTTCCATAGAAAAATATTTCTTTGATACTGGTTTATCCCAAAGTGGAAGAGGTGGGATCCCCTTTGGGGAAGCTGATTTAATGATGTGCCTATAAGCTTGTTGTATTAAATAGGTCATTTTATATTTGTTCTAATTATTGACTGGAGCTGAAATTCGGTTTGCTTCCAAACTTTACCATTCCTGTAAGAAATACTGGCTACGGGAGAAAAATGATGCAGTTTGGCCAAGACTTATTTCATTACTGCTACCCCTTCCCCTCGGTGAGAGCACAGTTTTTTACTTCTTAGGAACTTTTCCTGCCTCCTATCAGTCACCACTCAAGTCACACCCTCTCCTGACTGCTGTGACTGTGCCTGAGAGAGAATGTTTCATTTTGATCCTTGATGGGCTTTTTACATTTGATCAGTAGTGCATCGTTTTTGGCAGATATCCTTGCATTATATATATTTTGAAATGTTCTCTCTCTCATTTTTTCTCTGTAACCATTGAGTTGCTTTCACTTTGTCAGAACAACCTAGTTTTTCTGCCCCCCTTAGGAGGCTATATCACTTTATTAGAAAAGGCCTGACTTCCCAATAGGAGTTAAGAATGACAAACCTTCCAAGAAGTAAACTCTCTAGGTACCAGTATGTTTCATCACATGAAAACGTTTTTGACTGCAACTACAGAGTGGGGACTAGAAGGACATTAAAATACAGCAGACTGTCAGCTGTCAGTGGATCAAGAATTCTGGGTATATATTGGAATAAATGCTCTTTGTACTTTATTATTCTCCACTAAATATGCAGTATAGGAGCAACTCCAAGAAGCTTTTATAGAAGGAAGAAAAATATGAATGGGGAAAATGTGATGAATTACAAGGAAGAAGCATCTGTACTGATAAAAATTGAAACAAAACATAAGTATATAGTGTCTAAAAATTACCTACAAAAACTTTCCATGCTATTACTTTATGATCAATATTTCACATAAATCACAACTCTATGGAGATTGAACCTGCTAGTAACTATAAGGACATGCTAAAATTCAAACTGTAAAAGTGATGGACAAGAGATATGCTTTCATGCTTTGAACCTCACTTACCTACATTGATTTTGTCACCTGGACATGGCTGCAGTTTCAGGTGGGGCCGGAAGGGAACACACGTTATAAAATCAGAAGGTCACACTCTTCCCAGGCCTCCTATCTCAAACAGGGTCAATCATTAAGAAACAACATTAAATTGAAGAAAGTTTTAATTTCTGTTAACCATTTTCTGCTTAGACCACCCTTCCCTTAAAAACCTCTTGGTGGCTTTCCCATCACATTCTCTGTAATGACACCATAGCAACTTTCTTTGAAGTGTTGATTACAAACTTGAACTCATTAATTAATGCAATGAGTTGTAGTAGTAGTAGCTGTTTTTTTTTTTTATCACAACTTAGATTTTAAAGTCCTAAGATTACTGAGGTTTTGTTCACTTTTGTGTCTGAAGCTGTTCATCTTTCTTGCTGTGGACATTCAATGAACATTTACTGAATGAAGGAAAGATCACAACATTTTCTTCTCCATTTGTAAACCTAAAAATAAGTAGTCAAGTTATAATGGACAAACATGAGGGTACATATTATGCAGTGGATATTTTTTGTTTTCATAACCTCTGGTGTGCGTTGTCCTCCTGGATAATGTGAATTTCTTCTCCCCCTCTGTATCTGACCTGGGAGAGGTACTCAGTGAAGATCGACTGCTCTTTCTCACACGCACAAAGAGGTAGAGATCAGCATGGAGAAGAACAAAGCAAGTTGACAAAAAAGAGTCAGTTAGCTCCAGGTACCTGGAACCCTGAGACTAGCTCCCTTCTTGAACATAGTTCTTAAGCTGCTGCTTTGATTTCTGACATAGGCTTTTATCTTTTCTATAAATTTATTTTTACCTAAGTTAGACATGGTTTATTCCTACTGCTTATATATAGAAAGTATCTCATTATATATATATGGAGATATGATTAGTCTTCATGTAGCATAGAAAAGTTATTGCATTTATCAACAGCTTGATGAAAAATCTGGAGAGGAATGATAAAAGGTAACAAAAAGAATAAATAATATTAGTAATTGTTCAGTGTCATGCGAGTCAATTATTGTCTTAGTTAAATGTTTTCTTGCAGAGAAGTCCCAAGTATCAAATTATACTCACATTCAACTGTAAGTATTAAGATGCTATTTCCTTTAAGGCTCAATTCCTTTCAATTAAATTGAGAACAATGTTCCTCTTTGTAGGTTTGTTTTGAAGGTTATAAAGCATCATGTGTACTACCACTACCTTTAACCTTGCTAACTCGTTCCTTCCAGAAGAGAATTATGGCTACTTGATTGATCAGCTCCTGTTGCATGAATGAGGCCTCCTTCCTCTGGTGAGATGGATCACTACTTTGCATCATGATATGCGTCTGGGGCTCTCCCTGTCTACTTCCTCATCCTTCATTTTTTTACCAGGAGGGTAAGTGGCTGGGAAAGTGAGTCTTCCCACTTTATCACAGTAGATAAAGGGTAAAAATAAGAAGCAAGGAGACTTGCTTAAACCTGACAGTCTCAGCCAGTGGATCTCAAATTTTAGCATTCATCAGAATCATGTGGATGGTGTGTTAAAATGCAGATGGCCAGGCTCTCACTCCAGTTTTCAGAACAGATAAATCTGAGATGGAGCCTGGGAATTTGTCTTCCCAATAAGTTACTAGGCGAAAGGCCTTTGAGATTCCTGGACTTTTGAGCACCACTGGTGCCGTCTGTCAAAAATCTACATCTGCTTTGGAATTTATCAGGCACATGCCAAGACATCAAGAAACTGACATTTCAAAAATTTTCCACATATGCCTTTTTAAACATATATCTATATTCTTCATGAAATTATGGAGAGGAGTGAGAATGAATAAGCAGCACTACTAAATGGTAAAAATGATAGACTATACATTTACAACATATATGACAATGTGCTACAATATATTTTTTTATATCTAAGTTTACATTGATTGGAAGATACAGCATTACTTTAGGTACCCACTGAAAGGAAAAAAATTGTCTGCCAACTACTGTATGGTATAATATTTTCTCATATCTTATATCTATAAGAATTTTATCCTCATTAGAAGAATGGTTTTAGGTTTATTTAACCTCATGTCTTTATCATATTTTATTCTCATGTTATCTTAAAAGTCAAAATACAAGTGAAAAAATCATTTACAGTATTCTTAAAATGTTTCACATTCGGAGTTTGACCAATGCATTTTTTCTACTCACACAAGTTGCAGTCCCAGTTTTTTCCACACTTCGCCATCCTGCACACCTTCGACAGCACTGGGGTCCCACTGCACCGGTAGAGGCTATAGCTGCTATGCAACATCTCTTAAAACACGATCAATTGTTTTCTGGAAGATTTTGTTTTTGAGTATCGACACCCATTCTGAAAGTTTGATATTGAGATATTTTTGATCTTACTGTAAATCATTAATTGGTTTTCTGGCAACAACCAGAAATCACATTCCTTCTTTATGTGAAACACCAAGACATGAAGGAAGTAACAGGTCTCTTCAATCAAATTAGAAAAGAACCAAGTTCTGGCATTAAAATTCAATGAAAATTATGTCCAAACTTTGCCTAACTGACAGTGACTGTAAGGTGCTATGAACTGTAAGAGAAATCCCTGTTTCAGAGATATTGAAACACACAAAAAATATGTATCTCACTACTAATGAAATAATAATTTCCATAATTTTCAGAGTTTTAGTAAATCAGTAAGTAAACCACCATTCATTTCTCCTCCTCCTTATAGTCATTTACAAAACACTGGGTCACTCATTTCAATTCTTCAGGATTTCAAAACAGATTATACTATAAATTCTGATCTTTCAATAGCCATGTAATGTACCTCTCGTCACTTCCTCTCCAGCAATGATCTTACACTACAACTCACCTCTTACAGTGTTCCCAAGTTAATACTAATAATTACATCTTCTTTATAATCTTAACTTGAAGCATTTTATTTCCAAGCTTTACCTGCCATCTTTTTAGCTCATTCCTGTGTTATAGTATCATACCTCCAACAATCCCTTGTCAATGCTTGGAGAAGCAGTTTCTCATTTCTACAACATGCTTCATCATTATTCTACATTATCCCTTACAAACTTCAAACGACCATGTCTTCCTCACCCAGTGTAAGGTTCATTGCATATTATTATTCTCACTCCCTCAAGTTATTTTTCCCACCCCTCCCATGTCTTACTCAGTTTTTATGCTGAATAATTACACTGAGTAAACTAACTCTTGCTTACTCTGAACCTGTGTGTGAACTGCTAAGCATTGCTGGAGAAAAAACACAACTCTGCTCAATAGCCTCATTTTAATCCCATGGCTACTTGGTGCTGCTTTACATCTGTTCCTTTTATTTCCACCTCATTTTTTTTCATCTCTACTTTTTTTTTTCAAATGGATTGTTCTCATTAGCATAAAGAACCTCTACAGTATTTCACATTAAAAAAGTAATCTCCCTTCATCCACATTCCCTAGAGGTACTGTTCCAGTTCTTTGCTCTTGTTTACAGATATGCTCCTAAAAGAGTTCTTCATATCATTCAATTCACTCTTGAACCTACTTCTTTTAAGCTTTTATTCTTTTTTTGTCATCCTCACCTGAGGATATGTTCATGATTTTAGAGAGAAAAATATCAGTTCAAGAGAGAGAAACATGCCTCCGTTACATCCCCAACCAAGGATTGAACCTACAGCCTAGGTATGTGCCCTGATGGGGGATTGAACCCTCAGCCCTTTGGTGTACAGGACCACGCTCTAACCAACTGAATCACTTGGCCAGGGCTGTGCTTTATGTTTACAATTCCACCTAGAACTGGGGTTCCCAGTGATCTCCTTTTCAAATGCAACTTTACCTCTGTCTTATTCCCCTACTGCTAAGGCTGATCATTTTATCCTCATTGAAATATTTTCATCACTGAACTCTTCCAATGTTAATGGTCTCTTTGTTTATATTCTGTGTCATTTTTTGGCTTTTTCTAAAGACTCTGCTAATCTCTTCCATTTTTCTGACTTTTTAAAAAAATATATTTTTTTATTTTTAGAGAGAGAGTAAGGGAGGGGGACGTGGCCTGCAACCCAGGCCTGTGCCCTGACTGGGAATTGAACCAGTTGGTACCCTGTGGTTCCCAGACCAATGCTAAATCCACTGACTCACATCAGCCAGGGCACATTTTTCTGACTTTTAAATGTAGATTATTTCTGTCCTATATCCTAGGTGTTCAATCTAGTCTCATTGTTACAAATGTTATTTCTACTCTGATAATTTCTGAATTTTTGTCTCTAGCTTAGACTTCTTTCCTGAACTCCAGAAATGTATATTCAACTTTTTACTCAATATTTCTTATTGCATAAATCGAATACACAACTTAATATACCTAAAAGTCTTTTTCTGATGTCCTGCTTCTGATGTCTTAATTCTTTTACAGACTGTGTTTCTCAGTTAATGGAAAATTTATTCTTCCTGTTAATCAGGTCCAAAACCTCAGAATCATGTTTCATTACATTCTTCATCCAGTATAAAAGTGAGTGTCTGTAAACTTAACATTCAGAATATATACAGTTCCAGACCACTTCCACCCTTCTACTTCTAAGACTTTCATCAAAATCTGCTGTGTTTTTTTTTCACAGAAGTTATTGTTGGTAATTCTACTTTCACCCTTGTTGTTTTGTAAATTTATTCTCTACAGTGTAGAAGGATTTAAAAATTAAAGACTGATTAGGCCCTCCCTGCTCCCATACTCTTTAAAACTTTCTCGTATCATTCAAATTTGGGGGAAAATAACTTTACCAATACCTGTAAGAGCTGCTGTTGTCCTACTTCTCAATAATTTTAAATTGTATCCTACTGTTCTCTCTCTTGCTCACTTAGTTCTAGCCAGAGGGTGGAAAAAATATGTCAATAATATGCAACCTGAAAGCCATTTATTTTACGGTTACAATATTTTATATGGAATAAAAAAACTTCCCTTGATCCACATACTTTAATCTGCACACTGTGAATTGTCAGAATTCACAAAGTTGGTATGTCTGGAGAAATCTCAAGCTGAAATTTATTTCAGAGTGGCCCCAGGTTGGCAGTCCCCTAAGTATCCTGGCAGAAGGAAATGCAAGTCCTCTCTTGAGAAAGTCATGTTTAAATAAGTCTCAAAGAATTTCCTCAGATAAAGTTGCATTAAACTTTGTGTCAAAAATTATTACCAGAAAAAAGCACCAGGAAAAAGAGTCATCAGAAAAAAGAGACCACAAAACTTCGCCTGCAGTGAATTCAGATATGGAAATCATCAGGTGAGGAATATAAAATCAGCATGTAAATAGAGAAATAAAAGTCATTAGAATTATGGGTTAGAAATAGGTGACTATAAAAAAATCACCGGATAGTTTTGACTGAGAATAAGAGAGACCTCTTAGAAAGAAACTGAGCAGTATCCCTCAAAGAATGAAATGTAAGTTTATATAAAGAAAAAAGGGATTTATAAACTGAAAGACAGATATAAAGAAAATGTACAAAATGAAACACAATGAGAGAGAGTATGTTAAGAAGGTAAAATAAGGGTTAAACTATGTAGAGAACAGAGAAAGAAGTTCTAGCTCTCATCTGGAGATCTAGAAACAGACAATAGAACATGGAGAGGAAATATTTAAAGATAATACTTATATAACTGATAATAGACAAATCATAAGATAAAGAAAACAATATATTTCTAGAAGGGAAAATGACATTTTGGTAATGTAAAAGAGTTGATCTTTAAAATAGGCAAAAAAGAAATGAGAGATAACATATTAGGTTGAACCATATCAAGTTGCCCTTTTTGGTTGATCAAAAATGGTCAAATAGCTGCAATTTCATATGCGGTTCAGCCTACACAACAGTACGACTGTTAGGAATTTTGGAGACAAAAACTGACAATCTGTGCTACATGGGTTTAAAAGATCTGAAAACACGTCCCTTCCAAAGCACCTGCACATGGGTCTGTGGTCAGAATGCACAAAAGAGGCTGATAGAGCCTTATGTCTGAAACCAGGATGTTTCCCTTGCTATGCAAAATGAAACCTTTAGACTGCAGAAAGGAAATAACCGTTACCCTAAAATCATAAGCCTGACAAAACTAAAGGCTGAATAAGACATTTTCTTCTAGTAAACACTGCCAAATTTTAGTAGCTTTCCTAGATGGACGTCAAAACTATCTACATTGACACGTCCACCACCATGGTGGAAATTTTGATATATTTCTCTTCACAAATGTCAAATTTACAAGTAAAGCTAAGTGATATTAAAACAATAGAAATGTTATTCTTGATCTACTTTACATATATAGAATGTGTATTCAGAATATAGAGAATACATTTTCTTTTAGAAGCACATAGGTGCACTAGAAAACAATGTATAACCTGGAGCTCTGGGATGAAAGGCTCTGTAAATGTCAATTAGGGCCAGTGTGATCTAGTGTGTCATTTAAGGCCAATATTTCTTTCTGGATATCCTGCTTGGATAATCTACCTACAGCTGTCATTGAGGTATTTAGGTGCCCTAGTATGATGTGTTTTTGTCAGCACCTCCCTTTAGTTCTGTTAGTGGTTGAATTATTAAAGGAGTGGGCAAAAGTAGGTAAAAATAATAATAATAATAAATACAATAATTAATACATAAGCAATAATACAAGAATAAACTTTGTTTTGTGTACTCACAACTGCAAACCTACTTTTGCCCACCCCTGAATTTTGGTGCTCCCTGATTGGGCACGTATATATTAAGAAGTGTTATGTCTTCTACATAGTGTCCCCTCATCATTATAAAATGCCCATTTTTGTGCCTTGTTACCTTATTTATCTTGAAATCTATTTGTTGGATATGACTAAATCTGGTTTTCCATGGATGCCATTTTCTTGGAGAATCATTTTCCAGTCGTTCAGTTTGAGTCTATATTAGTCTTTGCATCTTAGACATGTCTCCTGAAGGGGGCATGTGGTTGGGTTTCAGATTTTGATCCAGTCTGCTACTCAGTGCCCTGCTCTAGTGAGTTCATTTTAACTTAATTTCTTTTGTAAATACCCTGTCTCCAAATAGGGTCACATTTTGAGATACTGAGGATTAAGACTTCAACTCACAAATGTGAAAGGGTTTTCATGCACACCATAACAATTGGACTTTGCTAAAATGAAGAACTTCTGTATTGTGAAAACCAATCTAAAAAAGCTATATTGCAACTATATGACAACTATATGACATTCTGAAAAAGGTAGAACTATGGAGACAGTAAAATGATCAGTGGCTGATCAGGATTCAGGAAGAGAGAGGGTGAAATGAATAGAAGCCTAGAGGATTTTTACTGCAATTAAACTATTCTGTAAGATACAAGGTCTGTCCAGAAAAAGTCAAGCCATTAATAACATAGTGAGAATGTAACTTAGCAGCCAAGGAGCATGGACTGGAATGCGCATGCATGAACAATGAGGACTTCACTTGTACTAGTCAGTGGGGGCAGTAGATGCTGTTGAGTGAGTATGTGTACTGTGTGGCCATCACATTCAAAATGACTGAGTGACTACAGCAACAAATCTGTATCAAATTTTGAGTTAAGCTTGAACATTTGTCTGTGGAAGCTATTTGGATGATTCAGAAGGCCACAGCTATGGGAAACTGGTATTTTGAAAGTTTTAGCATAACAATGCACCCGCTCCTGCATCATGTCTCCTGCATAGTTTTTTGACAACACATCAAATCACCCAGATGACTCAGCCCCTCTACAACCCAGATTTGGCACTCTGTGGCTTCTCACTTTTCCCCAAACCAAAATCACCTTTGAAAGGGAAGAGATTTCAGACCATCGATGAAATTCTGGAAGATGAGATGAGGCAGCTGATGGCGATTGGGAGAACAGTGTGAGGTCCCAACGTGCCTACTTTGAAAAGGACTGAGGCATCATTGTTCTATCTACAATGTTTCTTGTATCTTGTATCCTCTTCAATACATGTCTCTATTTTTCATATCACATGACAGAACACCTTCTGGACAGACCTTGTACTTGAATGGTTGATTGCTGTCATCATACATTCATTAAATACCCATAGAATATAAAATACATCCATGGCTGGTATAGCTCAGTGGATTGAGCAAGGGCTGTGAATGAAAGGGTTGCCAGTTCAATTCCCAGTCAGGACACATGCCTGGGTTGCGGGTCAGGTCCCCAGTATGGGGTGCATGAGAGGCAACCACACAATGATGTTTCTCTTCTCCTTCTTCTCTTCCTCTCTCTCTAAAAATGAATAAATAAAATCTTAAAAAGAAAATTAAAAAAATTAAAAAATGAAAATATATATAAAATACAAAGAGTGAACCCTGGTATGAACTATGGACTTTAGTTAATAATATACCAATATTGGTCCATTAACTGCAACAAATATACCACACTAATGGAAACTGGAGGGAGGGATGAGGTGGTATAGGAGAACTCTGTGTACTTTCTGCTCATTTTTAAAAAAATTTAAAACTGCTCAAAAAATCTAAATGAGAATGAACAAAAAGCCATTTAATAAATAATTATATAATGGGATATTATATAGCTATTACAAACAATAAAAATCTTACTATATTGAAATGGAAAAGTTTAAGAGAAAAATATGATATAGGGCTGTGTTTATATTATCATGTTTGTGTAAATATAATGCATATGAAATGTAGGTAAATATTGTGGTCTACCTGACTTTTTTATGGAAGAATGTGAAAGAATTGAAAATAACCTTAACCTTTGGGAACGTAACTGTGGTTTGGAATGAAATAGATGGTGGAAGAGAGATATAGTCATTCTATTTTACCTTTTTTATTGTTTGACTACTTTACTTATGCAAAATTAATATTTTAAAGTTAAAAATACCCCATCTACTTAAATTACATATATTTTTCAAAATTTATTATGGAATAAAAGTGATAGGTACTGGATTTTCATAAAGCAGTGTGTATTGACACACTGTCCTTTGCCAGAAACTTCAGTGGATGATTTTATAGTTAGTTACCTATAGATTACTTATTTGACATCTTCAGTGCTCAGAAATAGAAAATCTGTGAGCATGGGACACATCTGAGTTGGAGTGGAAAGATGGGTCAAAGAGCAAGATTTTAGCTGACTTGCATTTTAAAATGAAGGTTTGCTTTATTTTGGATTGGAGCTTTTGATACAGAAAATAACTGAAATGGACCATTTTCATAGAAATGATCAAGATGGAAGAAAGAAGGAGGGGTGGTAAACTAGGAAAAAACACTGTGGTTTCAGCCTAGTATCTCATCAACAAATGAGGAAAAGAGTGCCAACAGATTGCACAAAATATCTTCACAAGCGGTGGCTGCAGAAACAGTCATTTCCTTGTTTATACCCCTATTGGATTTTAAGTGTCAAGTAGTTCGATTAAGAAATAGTGACAGTATTATAAATTCTAATTTTCTGTTTCAGGAATGCAATTCAACAAATGGTCGAATGCTATCTATCACATGGCATGGTGTTCTCTAAAAGCCAGATCAAGTGAGAACAGATTTTTTTCTCCTTTGCTCTGTTTTCTTACGGAGAACTTTTATGATCTCAGGCATATGTTAAACTTCATGATTTAAAAGTTACTATGATGCATCACTGCAACCTCTGCTAATGGTTATGAACTGGGAAGAAGAGACTAGTTTTATTCAGGGTACAAGAAATGTAACAGCAAGGAATCTAAGTTTGAGATGTTGCCTGTTTTCACAGATATGTCAATAAATCTTTTTGAACATTCCCCCCGCCCCGTAGGACATGTCTGTAATTTACTTACTGATGGAAACAGAAGCTATTTACTAGGCTCACTTTATATCCACATTCCAAGGTTGGAGACAGAGCAAAATGGGGGAATTTCTCCCATTTCCAAGCAGCTGGTAATGCACTATCAGGGACAATTGTTCCAGCAGGGTTGCATGTGCCTAGCTAACTGTTTTTATGTTGTGTTACTTCCTTAGGGATGAATGGAGGAAGAAATCTGACCTCATCTGAGACAATACCAGCATGAGGAGTCCCAGCTTAATATCAGAGTCAACTTGAGAATAATGTATGCAAGTAATAACATTTTAGTTTGTGACTCCAGTGAACACTGAACCAATGAACAAGAAAATGATACTGCCTGACAGAAGAGCAAATCAGGAAACTAGTGTTGAAGAATTGTCCCAAGCCACTGGTCTCAGGCCCTGTGTCTGAGTTTTTAAATATATATAAATGGTACCTATAAATAGGACGTTAAAGTACTAGCATCTCAAGTTATAAGTTAAGAAACTGAGTGTTTATGTGACTTGCCTGAATGTTGCCTGTCAATCTATACCAGACCTAAAGGATTGTATGACCTTTCTCAGCTTTGGTGGTACTAAGTGGGTAGATGAAATCCTTATTTCTTTCCCATTGTAAATTGATATCCTCAGTCTGGGCAGATGTATCTAAGAGCAGAATGGCATTCTTCACTAACTTAGGAGACCAGCCAGTCAGAAATTCTCCTCTGTTGCCATGTGGTGCACTGTGGAGCAGATACACATTTAGCCTTTAAGGAAAGGGCATGTAATTGCATCAGTGTGTTTTGAAATCCATTTAAATCTGGCAAAACTACTACAATTCTTTGTTAGCAATTATAAATTCTCAGTAGTAGGTGATAGGAACAGAGAGAGAAATGGAATGTCAGGAATAAATGAGGATCACTTGCTGACAATTGTCAATTCAGTTGCCAAAAAATTAAACAGTTTGAGTTTCATTGTGGTATTAGTACTGCTGCTTAGAAACTAGTAGTTAATTTTTATGCCCCCTGCCATACCCACCTTTGTTCTCATGAAGCAAACAGATTACTTTCCAAGGCACAGAAGTGATGCTGTATGAAAAAAGTATATTTCTCCAAAGGAAAGTATATAAAGTTATAACATTTTAAACTGCACCAACAGGAATATAATCAGGAGAGTAAAAATAAAGAAATTTTTAACCCTAAGTATAGAAGTCCCTTATATAACATGGTGTGTGAATATGTTGATCTTGTTTGAAATTATGGAATTCTTGTCAAGACTTTGGCAGAGCATATACATGCAGAGCTATCAAGTTGTTGAAAAGTAAAAATGGTGGGGCTAACACAATGAAAACATTAAGTTTTACACTGCATGTAATCATAAATAGCATTCTTGGTTTTTAAAGTTAAAATCAGGGATGCAGTCAAACCACATGTCTCAGACACATGAATCACTTTGCCCCTCCTGACGTGGACATATCCCATAATTGCTAGTGAAGTGGGTGGCAGCAAGTGAATTAACAGGCAAGGTGACATACTGTACGTTGTGTAAACTTCCCAAACACACTTAAAAGCTCAAATATTTTTATATGTGGATATACCTTAACTCATAGTGAAAACCTTAGGGAGTATTAGAGGAAAGTTATTTAACATCGTTTTTTTCCATTAACCCCAATACTTAATCAGCTCTCTGGCTTTCCTAAGTGCCCAGAGCAGTGTCCAACCATTCCTCCAAAATCTCCCCAGAAATAAGTCATTATCTAAAACCACTTCCATTTCTCCTGTGCCACTGGCACACCCCCAGCTTTTCTTTTTCTTTAATTTCCTATTTCAAAATACTTCCTGCTTTCCAATTCTCTTCCAACATATTTTTTCCATATTTCTTCTTCAGGAATCTGCAGATGATGGCAATAATTGCCAAATGAATGATATATGGAGTAAGATGTAATTAGCTGAAATGCCAGTCTTAATTTTATTGCAAATCAGCAACTTAAATTGTATTGAAATAGATCATTTTCTTATTTCTGGATTTGGAGAAAGTGTGTATTTATTTGGAACTCTAATGAGAAAATGAGAGTTAGATATCTTATTATCTAATTTTGAGAATACATTAAAACTAAATTAGGTATTTTCTCAGTATAGTGATACCGTATTTCAAATGATACACCTGCAGGACTGGAGTTGATCATTGAGGTTACATACAAACATTGTTTTGTAGAGTTTTTGGTAATCTTAATGGCAATTCATGATGATGAATTAAAGCTCATGGTGAACTGAAAAGCAGGATGAGCTCATTAATCAATTCAATACAGTATCTGTCACAGGTAACTTGAGAATTATCTATTTCCTTCTCATATCTGGAAAAGCCTAGTTGCCAAATGACTATTGATAAAATGTCATAGTGAAAAAATATCTGAAATTGAAGTATACCTGCTTTGGCATAAAGTGCTTGAATTATAAAAGAAGGGCAATGTTTGGCATTACATTAACTCTCTCAGATACATACAAATCAGTGCTGTATATAAAGTCAGAAAGAAGACTTGAAATGAATTAGATGCTAATTATATAATTGGAAATGAGTAATTAAACTACAGCATAGGCACTGACTTAATATGATGATGACTCCCAAATCCAAATATTAAGTGTGGATCTGATTCCTAAATCTGTCTCTGAAGTCCTGAGTTCTCATTAGAATTTTAGCCTTATCTGTCTACATCATGTCTGAACAATGTGTGCCAAGGATCTTTTTTTTTTATTCTTTTTTTTTCTTTGCACAGAGGCCATGCTAATCTTCTCTGTAGCATTCCAATTTTTAGTATATGTGCTGCTGAAGTGAACACTAAGGATCTTAAATTTAGTGTTAGCAAAAGGGAACTCTCACCTTTAGTCCTCAAACCTGCTCTTGGCCACCATTTCAATAAGGATACCATAGTCCACTTGAGAGCTTTAAATCAAAACTTGGAAGTCTAACTTTGGTTACATTCTTTTAACATTTCATATCTAGTCCACAAACAAGTCCTGTAGACCCACCTCCAGTGTGTGTGCATGCGCTTCTCTCCATTCACACTGCTGTTACCCTGATCCAAGTCACTGTGAAGTCTGGGCAAGATCACAGTGATGGTCAGTTCACTGATCTTACAGCTTTATTTCTTGCCCTGTCCCTCTGTTGTCCACAGCATGACCTGAAAAATGGCATTGAAGTTAAATCCAATCATGCTAATTCCTACTTAACAATTCTTTTCATTTTCTTTACTTAGAATGATTGCCAAACTCTTTATAAACTTAAAATAAATATATGTACAGGTTCCTGCTAAACATTCAGACCTCAGATTGAATTGCTCTCTCCTTTACTTATTTGTTTGAAAAGTACTGGAATTCTTTTGGTTTCTTTAGTATGGCAAGCTTGTTCTCATCTCCAAGTCTTTGCAAAAATTATTCTCTGTGCTTAAAATATGCTTCTGCTTCACATTCTCAAGGCTGGCTTCTTCTTGCCATTCTGATCTCTGTTAAATGTCAGTTTAAGTATCAGATTCCTTCCCTGACATGTCAAACTATGGCAGCCACACAGATGACCTGTATCTCATAGCTCTATTTTGATTTTCTACATAGCACTGAACAGTACCTTGTATTTGCTTAGTACTTATGTATTTTATTTCTATTGCCTATCTCTCCCCACTAGAATGTATGCTCCATCAGAACACGAAACTCACCTCCTATTCTACAAGGCATATAATGGTGATGAGTGAATTTAGGCATTCTACAGGGTGCGGCAGAAGTAATGCCTGCTTGAGTGTGGTTGGTAGGGTAATAATGGGTGTGAAATAATTTATAGTTTTAATGTGAACATTGCACTTAAAATATAATACGGTGTGCTTGAGTGTGACATTATTATGTTATAGAATTGTGCATAGGATTTTGTAATAAAAGGTTTTGTAACAGAAAGGAGGCATTTTTTTTTCTGTTGGAATCTATATATTATTTTTTCCAATAGATTAATTAATGCATTATATATTTGCAACTGCATAATTACCATAACTTGGTAACTGTGAATAAGGCAGGAAACCATCTGGAAAAATAGTAAAAAATGTTGAATTTACATGCCAATATTATATTTTACAAATTTAATTAATTTTGTGTTCCATGTTTGTACTGGGTTAGAATGGCTATAAGTTTATCTTATCCTTTTGGATTGTACGAATTTTAACATAACTCAGTTAACATATCCATATATGATAATATAAAACTCATTACATTTCATATCATGATTTAAGTGCTTTAATACATGTTAACATGTAATTTTTTAAAAGATTCTATTTATTTATTTTTAGAGAGAGGGGAAGAGAGGGACAAAAAGAGGGAGAAAATCATCAATGTGTGATTGGTTTTCACACACCCCCTACAGGGGACCTGGCCTGCAACCCAGGCATGTACCCTGACTGGGAATCGAACTGGCAACCCTTTGGATCACAGGCCATAGCTCAATCCACTGAGCTACACCAGTCAGGGCAATTTTTATGATACCCTAATAATATAAATTTTATGTTATAGATGAGAAAACTAAGGCACAGAAAGATTAAATGACTAGCTGGAGATTACATGACTAGTAAGTAAGAGAGTTGAGAATCAAACCAACAGCCTGAATTATCTATGTTTATAACCACTAAATTATATTGCTTCTTATCCTTTAAATGCAATTTTACTCATTTGGGCCAATATTTCACAATCACACATTGATAGGTTACTATGTTAATGAAAAAGTATTAAATAGTTTAGATGGGAAGATAGATATGGCAGTTATATTCTTCAAGAACTTTTTATTCTTGAGGGTTTAGCAGAAAAGTTAACAATTAGTGAAATGTCAGTTATAATGAGTATAGAAAATGTTAAATAAAAGTGGCAAGGGCTAAGTGAACTTATAAAAACACCTTGTAAGGGCATCTGACATATATTGATGGAGGGAATTTGTCAGCCAAGGGACCCTGGAGGACCTTATGTTTAAGCTAAATTCAGAAGCATCAGTAGGAGTTACCTAGGAGAAGGAAAGGCATGTGAGGCACAGAGGAACAGAGCAAATAGTGAAGTCTGTGTTCAAGGTCTAACCTAGCATTTGTTTCATGTTACAGGGTTACGCTGAGATATGAGACAGTCTCAGTGTGACTGGCTCTGCTTTGGGCTGTTACTGACATGTTTTCTCGTGTGAATTAGTCTTTTAATTTTGACATTCTGTGGCCTTCCTGAATTACTGATTACAAAGTTAACTGTAGATCATTGCAATGGAGCTGTTCTTTTTTTTTCCTCATTCAATACAAAAGAAGAAATGAAAGAGCTGAACATGACCTAAATAAGGAATTTAAAAACTTGTGCAAACAACTTTAAAACACTTAAACAATAGAATTAATTTAAAAAATGCTATAAATTAAAAACCTTCTGTTTTTAAAGGAATTGCTTGTGAGAGACATTTTGATGTTTAACGGTGACCAATAATATGAAAGTTAATATCTTTAAGGTAATTTAAATTAGGATGGATTTTAGTAATTTTCCCCCACCAAACAAACTTAAACCTTTTCTTAACAAATACAATAACCAACATGGAAAGAATAAATATCAAAACAATCACTATAGTCTTGAATTTCTATTTCTTTTTAATTTTAGTCAGTAATTGTAGATTGTTACTCTATAATATTTTTCTTAGAAAAAGTAAATCTACTTATCTTAAATTGTTTGTCTGTGTGTGTGTGTGTCTGTGTGTGTGCATTCTTTTCCCTTGATAAACACTTTGGAATCAAATGTTTACTTTTATGCAAAGCCTATCATCACAGAGGAACTCTTGGTAGCTATATTAATCAAATAAGAGAAAAATAAAGAGAATATTGGAATAAGCTCTACCATTAGATTTCAGGAACTCATTAGAATATTAAAGGCTCTAGTGTAACAAAAACCTTTAGAGGAGGGACTTTTTTTGCATGAGCTTATTTTTTTTTACACTAATATATAATCAACAAAGAAAACAGAGCAGTTCATCTCTTTACTACTTACGGGTTCATTTTTTTTTAAGATATTAGGATCTATTTCATGATTAATTGTACAACTTTTCAGAGCTATGGTTGTTGCTAAAGAACATTCCATCAGAAACTTGAGAGAAAATTTAAAGACATTCATCAAAGTTTCCATTTGGAGTCTAGAGAAACAATAAAGTAGATATTGACTTCTCTTGAGTAATGGGTCATGATTTATTGATCTAAAGGGAGAGTCAATATTTACCTTCAGTGAAAATAATTATTGATGGTCAATGAAATGTAAAATTTAATACATTATTTCTAATCAGAAATATCTTGAAATTTATAAAGATGACACAGTTTAAAAAGCACTTATACTTTTCAGTTTATAAAAATATATGTGCATCATTAAAAAACTGTAATATACAGTAGATTAAAAGTAGAAAAATTATCAAATATATTTCATCAAAAAACAATATTTTTGTGTATTTTATCTCAGTCATTGTTCTATAAAAAATATTTGGATGTGTTTATAAATGTACATTTTTTGAATTTAAATGTAATAGAAATAAAATATGTAGTCTGCTGTTCTTCCCAAATGTACATTTCTACTTCTGTAAAAGAATTATATATCCTTGCCCGCTGATTTGTGACTTGCTATGTGCAGTGAATGTGCATCTCCAACTCACTGACATTGTGTTTGTCCATGAAAATTGCTTTGGCCAGCAGCATGACTCACATGCGTACTACCAAGTCAAAGCTTTAAAAGCCGCTGCATGTTTCTGCCAGCTCTCTTTTGCTTCTCTCTGTCACAAAACCAATTATGTGTCATGTAGAGGCTTCTCTTCCATATGGACCCAGAATTGGAAGACATATAGAGAAGGCAAGCATCAGCTCCTCACAGATGCTGGCATGTAATATGTCTGGGGAAGAATGTTTGGTGTTGTAAACTGCTGAGATTTTGACTTATTGTTACTGTGCAAAGGTGACTAAAACACTCTAGTGTATTAATAAACACATTGTTTTTGAACATAAGTTTTACTAATCATAAAGAAATCATTGCTAAATTCTACTACCTCAAAATTAAGAATTTCTGTTAATTAAATACACCACCAAGAAAGACAAAATACAATAAAAGTCACATTCTCACAGAAGGTATTTGTCACAAATATAACTGAAAAGTAAGTTAATTCAAAATGTTTTTCAGATAGTCTACATAAATATATATTTTATATTAGTTAATATATAAGTATAATAAATAACATAAAAGTGTATATAAATTTATTCCAAGTAATATATAATATTTATAATATATAAATAATTGAATTAAGATGAAGATCAATAAGAAAAGACAAATAATCTGAGAAAATAGGCAAGATGAATGAATGGGCATTTCACAGAAAAGAAAGGTCAAATAGGGAGTAAACATTTAAAGAGCTAATATGCCTTAGTAAATAGGAAAATGCAAGTTAGGAATACAATGAAATACAATTTACTCACTGCATTGGCAAGAATTAAAACTTCAATTACCATGTGTTGAAAAGATTTGAGTCAATTGGATAATAGGATGCTTCCTCTTTGGTTGAGTTTATTGGTATACTCACTCTAATAACAAATTGGTTCTGTCTTCTAAAGCAGAAAGCATACTTACTCAGTTCACACTATTTACTGGAGAACTTTTGCACTTCTATTCTAAGATACTAGGTGATAGCAACATAATTTTTAGGAGAAGGCATCTGAGAAACACCCAAATGTACTTTGATTGGAAAATGGGTAAACTGTTGAGCAGTTCCACAGAACTATTTATGCAGCTACATACAAACACACAGATGAATCTAAGATATACGAGGGAGGAATTAAAAAAAATGGAATTTATTTGTAAAAAATTGTGTGTTCTTACATGTTTAAATTTCAGTCATTTTCAAAGCATTCTCCATTTGACGCAATATACCAATCGAGACCTTTTTTTCCCACTGCTCAAAACAGTTTTTGAACGTGTCTACTTTGATGCCCTTTAGTGCCTATGCCATTTTTGTTTGTTTCACTTCCACATCAGCAAAATGTTTCCCTTTCAGGATGTGTTTCATTGTAGAAACCAGCAAACTAACAAAGACGGTCAGGTGAATAGGGAGGGTGGGGCATGGCGGTCGTGATCAGAAACTGCTGAACCCTCAGTCATTGTGGATAGGTGTGCTAATAACTCATCCATCATAAAATGGGCAAACACACTGAAAGAATCTTCAAAAAAAAGTCTTAAAAAATGCACTGAGGCCACATGCAGGTTCTCACAAAAATGCCAACTGGTACACTGATACAGATGGGTTCCTAAATCACTCACCTAGTGGAGAAGCCTGTACTACAAAAAGGCCAACCTCCAGAAGATAATTCCATTTTGGGGGGATTCCTCCTCATAATGATTAATGCAAAAAAGAGAGAGGGAAAGGAAAAAGAAGCTAGCCATGGGCAATTACTTACAGTAGATGCATATTTATGGAGTTTACATAC
Source organism: Tonatia bakeri (assembly GCA_004024845.1). Lineage (NCBI taxonomy): Eukaryota > Metazoa > Chordata > Mammalia > Chiroptera > Phyllostomidae > Tonatia > Tonatia bakeri. Next base: position 30,310 of record PVIA01013638.1, read on the forward strand.
ACATGCAAAACCGTTGTTTTGCCTAGGAATACCTATGTGTTATATTTGGTAAACACAAAAATTCAGGCAAAAATTATCTATAGGGAATAAAGCATGGAATAGAAATATGGAACACACAGATAGTGAGTTAACATCTATTCATTGCAATATTATACTTTACAACTAAAGTGTTATTTCATTGCTTATTTATAGTGTCTCAATAAATTGTTATAAAATCACTCTTTTACATTTATAGAAATATTCTATATTAATAATATTAATACTATGATAAATATTTACTTACATTTTGTCACATTTTCAGTTATTTCCTTAGACTGCAGTGATTACTCAAGAATAGACTTAAGTAATATCTGAATATCTTATTTTGAATATACATTATCAAATATTTACTCAATAATTGTGCCACTATTTTTTTACCTGAAACATGTGATTCATGATCAACACTGTATAATTTTATTTAAAAACGTTTTTTGCTAATTTAATTTTTAAAAATAATGTTGCAATGTAAAACAAATATTTACTTCCTTGCTTAGTGAAATTGATTATTTTCCATATACAGTAACTATTAGTTTCAGTTTGTTTACTATTACCTTACGTGCAGATTTTGTAATGGAATAACAACTCAAACTCATAAGGACTGCAGACAACCTCCATGTTGTTACCTTTGATTCTTTTTAAGTTCAGGAGCTTTTTATGTTCATGTTCTTACATCTGTCTTTTTTTCCACTTTGAGATCCTTTTCTTTTGAGTTTTAGTATTAGAAAACGATTTTCCAACATTTCAAAAAAACCCCATTATGTTAGTTTTTAGTTTTAAGGTATATTTTTTACATTTTAACTCTATTATGCCTATGAAAATTATTAGAAGAGTGTAGGTTGAGTTTATTTTTCTTTAGACTTTAACTGGTTCTAACATCATGTATAACTCTTTTTATCAAGATCATGTGTGAGATTTCCTTTGTCAGGTATTATATTTTATATTTTATTTTTTCAGGTATTATATTTCTATTTATTGGTATGATACCCTCTTGATTATTAGTGGTTATAACACAGCATTATGTTATATTCACGATGTTAGCATCCATTACTAGATTACTAGTATTTGAATAATATTTAAATAGTATAATATATTTTTGTCTGTTTCTGAAGAATACTTGTTGTTTAATTACACTGAATATACAGTTTTGGAGAATTGCTACCTTTAGAATACTTAATATTCTCTTTCATGCATTTAGTGTTTCTTAACATATTATATGTTTTTATCTATCAGAAAAATTTCATAGTGTTTTATTTTTTGCTTATGTGTACACATTTGTTTTGAAAAAAAATTTTGGCCTTCTAGGTTCTGTTGCTATTATAAATGAAATTTGTTTTCATTAATTTTTTATGAACTAAATTACTAAATTGTAAGAATTTTTCTTCATAAC
>PVIA01013639.1:0-31299 GCA_004024845.1 Tonatia bakeri
CCCCCCCCAGGACCCCCAACCGGGGCCCAAGGGTGGCAACCGAGGTGACTTCCTTCTGCTGGACGCCAGCACTGGGGACACTCCCTCAAGTCCTCTGAAAACCCAGACATGCAGGCAGGGACCCTTTTCTCCATTTCTCCCCAGCCCTTCACCTATGTTCCAAACCTATTATTACCTGGTAAGAGGAGAAAAGAATTAAATGTATGCATCATTTGATTTTAATTGAAGGACTGTTCTGTTTCATTGAACTGCTAAGTAAGCCGAACAAGAGACTGTGTTTACATAAGCAAACCCCAAGTCACTATAGACTTGCTGTCACATTAAGTCAATACTTATGAAGGCTCTCTATTTAATTATTCAGTAAGGATTGACTTATTATTGTGTTAAGAGTGTGGTTAGCCTTGAGCTAGGTAGCCAGCCGGCGGAAAGATTTCTTTCAACTTTCTCTGAATGCTGATACGCTCGCTGGTGGCATGGGGTTCGGTTTCTTCCCTCTCCACCCCCACACCCCCTCCCTGCTGCTGCTGAGCGAGGAGCTCCCAGTCCACCACCTCCAGTCAGGGCAGTAGGTGGTCCTGGGTGGCCAAGGGGCGGCAAGGTCCAGGCTGCCCGTGGTCGGCCTCTCCCTGGTCTTCCTAACCCCGGTAATTAGTCCCGAAACTCTGACACCTGGGCTCTCATTAGCTCCGTTTTCCTGCTCTGGGGTCTAGCTGTTCTGACCTCCTCCTCCCCGTTCTGATGCCCAGGACCTCCTACTCCAAGACCCGGTTCCCTCCCCACCTTTGTTATCTCCAGCACCGCCCCTCCCGCCAACCCCCAGGGAAGAATGCTTCTCAGCCTTTGCAATCCTTCCAAACCCTATTATTCCACGGTAATTTGTTACAGAGATTCAGGCACGCTCTTACATCAAGTCGCATTTCCTCAACCCAACGAGCGAGGGGGCAGGGGTGGGGGGAATCCGAGGTGGACGCTTGGCGCAAACGGCAGACGAACAAGAGAGGCCCAGTGACCAGGGCGAAGTCCCAGCCGCCAAGCCTCCCCGTTCACACCCGGCCGTGTGCTTCGAGGCCACGTCCCCGGGCACAGCACGGTATTCCACCCTGCATAACGCGCTCCCGTGTGCGGTGTGCATACCCACGTTCGGGGCCAAATACCTTTGTTTCAGTGTTCAGACAAATACCTTTCATTTTAACTCTGTCATTCAATTATTTATTTATTTATTCATTTATTTACTTATTTCTATTTAGAAACAAAACCTATTATCATATTCCAGGCTATTATTTTGCATACAGATACCATTATTGCTTTCTAGAGTTACACTATTAACACATAAGCATTAAATAAATAAAAGAATTAAAGACATTTACATGGCTATGGAATTAGTACCACCCATGTATAATGGGCATCCTTATTTTCCCCTCAAAAATCGGGGCAAAAAGTGAGTGTAACGCACAACAAAATGCGGTCCTCGTCCTCTGCACACAGGCCCATCCGCAACGGCGGTCCGGCGGTCTCTGGCAAGAGCGGCCCGGGGCCCCCAGGGCCCCGTCCACACGCTGCTCTGCTGACTGCAGCGCCCCCGCCGACACCCCCAGAGGAGGACTCCCTGGGCTTCCGCTCTCGCTCCCGCGTGCCCCCCAGACCCCGCCTGCCATTGGCTCCCTGCTGACCGCTGCCGCCCCGCCCACCCTCTCGCTCCCCGCCCCTCCCACCCAAACCCTGCAGAAACACCCACCGCACAATTCCTTGTCGCTCCGAGCTCCTGCCAGGCATGTCTGCCCCAGCCAACTCCGCTTGGACGCCCCTCCCAGGTCGCCCTTCCCAGCCCACTTCCAGTGCCAGCCCCTCCGGGAACCTCCTCCCGATGCCCTGCCCCCACGCAGAGCACGCCCCACAGACTCCAGTTACTGCGCCTGCACCCTATCTGTGTCAGAACTTCTATTTCTTCATCTCTGCTCCTCGCAACTGAGAGACCCCACTTTTCAGAACAGAAGTCACTTTGCTCACGGTAGTCTTCAGTGCCCAGAGCAGTGTCTGACACCAGAGAGAACTCAGCAGCTGCTCCGTGGAAGGAGAAGGGGAGAGAGGGAGGAAAGAATGGGTGGGCGGGTGAGTGGGTGGGTGGCTGGATGAGTGGCTGGGTAGATGGATGGATGGACAGATGAAAAGACAGTCGGACGAATGGATGGATGGGTGGGGACTACATCTGAAGGCACAAAGACTTTCCTCTGAGCAGGAAGGGAGTTAAGAACTGTCCTAACACCTCCCCGTGAAAATTACAAGCAGTCTTCCAGCTGGAAGACAGCAAAATGCATCAATGTTGCATTAACCTGGCACGAGATAGCTGGGCTTCCCCACCCCACCACCCCAGTGCCCTTTGTGTGTCTGTCTTCCTCCCCTCCTCCGATCCTCCTGGTGGCTGTTGGGAACTTGGAAAAGTATCTTTGCTATCTCTGGTAACAGCCATTCGCTCAAGGAGGCCCCAGGGGCCTGCAAGAATTAACACACATCCTTAAGCACCACACTTAAGATGAAGAAGTGCCTTGAGGACCTACAGAGGAAACCCAATGGGCCCCTACGGAGAAGGCTGGGTAAACTGTCCATTCTCAACCGGCAGAAAACGGGGTTGGCGATAGCAGAGCACTTGGGTCAGAACGCTGGCTGCCCTAGAAACGTGCACCCATCAGCACCTGGCGCCGACGCCTGCACGGGAGCTTGCAGAAGGAAGCCACAGGACCAGTGAACCCACACATGCAAAAGCACTTTTGGAAAACAGAATTCACGGTCTCCACATTTATTCTTCTTCTCCTCAGGAATAAAAGACAGAGAGAGAATGAGGCAGGACTGTTACACCCAAATTCTCTTCTTCAGCTGACTGGACGGACCAGCTCCCAGCACAGGGAGCCACAGCAGGGACAGGAGGCTGGTGGTGGAGCAGGGGAGGAGCCTGCTCACCACACCCCGGAGCCCCTGGACGGCAGGAAGGACCAGGTGTGGCTGGGGTCTGCCCTCAGAGAGCACGGGGCAAACACACCATCGGCCCCTCGCCCTCTATCCAGGCCTTCTGGAACGGACAGACCGAGCAGACAAACATTCCCCCATCAAATATCCGGGCAGCAGCGCGACCGCCAGGAGTCCTTCTCATTATATAGACTAATGAGAACACTGTGCTTCTCTGCAGTGATTCATCAAGGCAACATCCATTATAGATGACATTTTTCCTGAACTAACAAAGGCTGTGAAGCTGGGGAAACTGGTTAAAAGGAAACATTTAGCTGATTCCAGAAACCATTCCAAAATTAATGACCCGCCCCTGCTGACCAGTGCTCCCCTGTGCTTCCGCCTCCTGCGCAGACCCCTGCCCTGGCCCCAGCCGCCCAGTGCAGGGTGGGGAAGGGGAGCAGTGCCGGCTCCAGGAACAGGCTCTCTTAGGACAGAGAGCGAAGTCGTAAGTGGCAGCATCACCGGGGCACATAAGACCAGATCATCGGTGGCCCCAACTTGCTGAGGCAAGATGAAAAATATAGCAAACTGCAGCTGCTGAGCTCAGCCCTTTTCTTCTTCCTTCTTTCCCCTTCGCTGAGGTTAGTGTTTCACAAACAGGGTTTTAAAACAGTAAAATCTATAAACTGGGGGGTTCTGAGCTGTCAGAGAAGGCCGAGGGCACAGAAGCGGTGTCCAGGAAGGAGAGAGCCCGGGCTGCGGTCTCACCTGCAAACAGGACGCTCGCTGACGGGTGTGCCCACATGTGACCACGCGAGGGCCCTGCCACCCTGACAGACACAAGGCCACGCAGCTGCTTGGGTAAAGGGTCGTCGGTCCCTCCAAGCACAGGCCCTTCCCCCCAGTCCCGAATCCTGCGAGGGTTCTCCCTGTTTCTACTGTCCATCGCCAACACAAGCAACAACTTCAGGCATCCCTTGGGAACCAGAGGGCCGGGGGCCACGCCTGGTGCCGCACCAGAGCTGAGCACGCAAAGCTGTAGTCCTGAAAGGGTCAGCTTCCACCAGCACCTCCCACAGGCAGTGGGCTGGGGTGGAAATCAAAGGGGACATGACCACCCACTCAGGGAGAGCAGCTGGTCAGTGGGTCCTAGTGGACCAGTCCTTAGCCCTCTGAAAACCTCTGCTAGAAATCAATGAAACCTCAGGACCTGGCGCTTCTGAGGATTTGAACCGGAGCCTCTGGCTTCAAACGAGGAGAGGCTGAAGTGTGCAGGCAGACCATTCCTCCAGGGCAGGAAAAAGACAGTGACTCCTGCCCAACACACGAGGAGTGAAAAGACTCTTAGCTCATCAAGCATTTGGATGCACTTATCTTAGCACGAGCAGATTCTGAAGCCCGGTCAAGTTCTTCACTGTTCCTACTAAGTCTCTCACACACATCTGGTGGGGCTCTGCCAAGGGGTGCAGGTGCAGAGGGGAGAAGATCCTGAGTGTGAACCAGGACACGGTGCGGGCAGACCCAGGGAGAGAGGGAAGACCATCGTGGCCAACGGTGCGACCATGGGAAGCAGAAATTAGCGGGTTCCTGAGCCAGAACCTACAACGATGCCCAGAGTCTGGGTGCAAAGGGCAGAAGCCTGTCCAGGGCCCTGGGCTCTGGCTCGTGCAGAAGGAAGCCCAAGGGGTCTGCTGTGGACTGACCTTGTCCCCTCAAAATTCCTGTCGAAACTTGATCCCCAACATGGAGGTGTTAGGAGGTGATCAGGGCATGAGGGTGGAGTTCTCATGACGGGATTGGGGTGCTCAGAAAAGAGCCCCCCAAGAGCCCCCTCCCCTGCCCACCATGTGAGAGGACAGCAGAAACACGGCCATCTGTGAGCCAGGAAGGTGGTGAGCATGCCCATGCCTTCACCCTGGGCTTCCAGCCACCAAACGGAAAGAAACATATTTCTGTTGTTTATGAGCCGCCCAGTCCCTGGTGTTCTGTCACAGAAGCCTGAATGGACTGAGACACAGTCCACCCTGGCCTCCATTCTCTCCAGGGCCGGGTGGATAAGGGCTCCCGGATCCACTGGGAAAGCTCTAAGCTCCCCAAGGGAATTTGAAGTGGAGGGTAGGCCCCTAAAACTGCTCACTCGTCAATCCCCTGTCCAGTAGGCTAGCAGGGGAGTCCGCCGTCACTCCACTGGGTGGCCCGCACTTCCTGTGAAACGAACTCCAGGTCCTCAGCCCCTCTCCCGCAGTACCTCTGGGGCACACGGCAGGAGACCGCATCTAGCAGCTCAGCCACGGTGGAACCACGCAGCAGCTGACCGTGCAAGGCCCCGGGCCAGGCGTCGGACAGGGCAGCAAAGGCAGGCTGGTGGCACACAGGGTGGACAGCCGCCCATCTCGGCCCAGCCCCAGGAAACAAGAGTGCCCATGAGCGGTCAAGGTCTACTCTAAGAGAGCCACAGCGGACACAGCCCAAGAGGCCCCGAGCCTGAAGGAAGAAAAGCCTGTCAGATTGCTGACATCTGACGCCCAGACCCCAGGAGCAGTCCTACCTGCACAGGAAGGTCACCCCGTGGACAGACAGTCTTCCACGGGGTCCGGGTGTTTCATAACGCTCCTTCTTATTGCCCCTTGGCCTAGTGGACGTGCACTGGATGCCCTTATCGGCAACCTGAATTTCGTCTGCATTCTGCTGGTGGCGGACATGTTGGTGTTCAAAGGCAAGACAGAGTGCCATCTGCTGCTGCTCTGGCACGGACACACTGACCGAGCTCTGGCATCTGTGAGCCTGTGGTGGTGAGGAAGGTAGACCAGTTGTACAGCTGATGGCAGGGCTGTCTTTGAACACCCAGCAGACACAGCCCTCTGCAGTGGCAGGTCTGCAAATCACACAGCAGTCAGCATGCTGTTGGGAGGCCTCAAAACAGAGCCTTCCCGAACCAGGAAGCAACCTGGGAAGGGCAAGCCAGGATCTGGTGGCTGGCGACCTGCAGTGAGTGTCTGCAAGGCATGAGGGCTCACTCTAACAAGGGTGTCCAGGACCCCACGACAAGAGGAGTCCGTGTGCACAAAACGTAACATAAATGAAATACAAAATAATTGTACTCCAGGGGGCATTCAGGAGTTGGCATAAGATGCAACAGCGACCTTGTCCCCTGCCCCGCCCTGCACTCAAACATAGACAGCACACAGAATGTCACCTCATGGGGCGAGGTGCAGGTGATGTCCGGACTAGGCTACAGTGGCCGAGTCACGGCCATACACAACGCCAGCCTCCCAGGGAGGACTCGCTCCCACTCAGCCCCATACAGCAGGCCTCCAAACCCATCCTCCTGACCCCTCCTGCTCTGAAGGGAGCAGGGGGGATAGCAAAGGTGCAAGAGAACAGCAGGCCACCCCAGCGCCCACCTTCAGGGCAGAGCCAGCCAGCGCAGAGGCTGAGAAGTCAAGGCCTGGTCCTCCCCAGGGATGGCCAGTTCCTCCCAGAACTAAGACCTCAGAGCTGAGCTGTGCCAGTCCAGCTCCTGCTGAGCAGCCAGACCAGGAGCCACGATCCCTCTATAAGGAAAGGAGTGATGGCTGCCAGCAACAGGAAACGGGGAAGGCTGAGTCTCGTGGGGGCACGGACTGGGGTGGGTGCCCTTCACAGAGCCCACAGCCCAGCCCAGGGCAGGGAAAGCCGCTGGGGCACTCTGCAGCCCGTATGGTGGAGACTGGCGCTGTGTGCCGTTCATGTTTCTACAAGCATTTTCAGTCCTGCCTCTGCGCCTGCTGACCTGCCAAACCAATACTAAATAAGAGCTAATGATTTTGAGAGTTTACCAAGTGTCCCCAAGCGCGTCTGAAAGCATTACCACGTTTAATCCTCACGGACACCCTGAGACAGGTACCACAAAGTGCCCCACTCTCCACAGAAGGAAACCAAGGCACAGGGAGAAGATATGACCGCAGCTGGCAGGGCAGTGCTGGGCTGGGGCTTGAGCCCAGGTCTGCGTGTGGCACAGGCCCAAGGCCACATGCCCTCTAAGAAGTATGGACAGGTTTGGGTGCCACCACTTCCATGTACAACGGGCATCACCCTCTGAGGTTTGATGGGGGCTTCAGCATCCAAGAGAGACCCAAGGTGGGGTGGCAGTCATGGAGGCAGAGTCAGGGCTGTCTGACCTTGAACATGCTCTGTCCATGTTCCCCTCAAGAATGACGTCCAGGCCCCACCCAGAGGATGCTGGGCTTTTCCGGCATGAGGAAGGCTGGCCCCTCTCAAGCCTACTGTCCAGCTTGGTCTCTGCCCTCAGAGTCATGGTCTTCCTCCAGCTCTTCCCTCCGCCTGGGAAACCACAGCCCTCCCTGGTCCAGAACACACACCCCAGCCCGTCCTTTCCCAGCAAGCCCTGGCACCCCCATCCCTCTGTCTCCCATTTCTCAGGAAGCCCCAGCCTCTCCCAGCCTTTCCTGTGCAGAACCTGCACATCTGAGCCCCTCCTACCTGCCTCTCCAGGGTATTACCCATCCTAAACTTCGCAGAGCCCGCCAGCCTTGGGGCAACAGTGACAGCAGCAAGACCCCCTGTTCTGGCTGCAGAGCCCCCTAGGAAGTGTAGGGACCCTCCTCAGTGTATAAGTGTCCTAGGGCTGCCACAATGAAAAAACAATAGAAATTCTTTCTCTCGCATTCTGAAGACTAGAAGGCTGAGCCCCAGCATTGGCTGGGCCACATTCCCTCCAAAGGTGCTGGGGAGCCTTCCCGGCCTCCCCCCACAGCTGGTCCCCAACAGTCCTTGGCAGTCTCAGGCTCACAGCTATAGCTCTGCAGGCTCTGCCGCCACACGATCTTCTCCCTGTGTCTCCGTGTTTGCTGTCCCCGTGTGGTAAGGACATGGGTCCTTGGATTCAGGACCCACCCTACTCCAGTATAACCTTGTCTCCACTAACTACACCTGCAAAGATCCTATTCAAACAGCCCACAGTCTGTGGTGCCAGGCAGGACACTGTTCAGCCCACTCACAGGCACGTACAACCTTCCCCGAGAGCAGGCACTTGTCCTCACCCCACCCCCACCCCACTCCAGCTGGGCTCACATGCAGGCTGAGACCCTCTGTGTGTCCAGCTGGGACAGCCACTCCACCAAAAGCAGACTTTCCCTCCCCAGTGTCTCTATCTCTGCTGCCCACCTGAGGCTGGGCCCAGCTCCCTGTGGGAGACAGGCAGGGCCTTCTCTGGGTAGGTCCTCCAGTCCACCCTAGTGGAGAGGATTAGGACCCCTCTACCTGATGGTCCCCAGGACCTACAGGACACAGTGACAGCCCTAGGGGAACAACTCCTACCCAGGACCAGGACCAGGACCAGGACCGGGATGGGTCAAGCCAGGACAGCTGTGGGGTATTGCCTCACTTCCTCAGGCCCTAGACCACTCCCGGGTCGCCCAGGGCCAGGTGTGCCCCCCAGCAGGGAGTTACAGAGGCCCAGCAGGATGCTGAATTTGGCAAGGTGCTGCCTCGGGGTCAGCCAGGCCTGCACAGGAGCACTGCCCCTCCCTGCCTAGCCACAGCTGCTTTTAACTCAGTCTCCAGGGGGCCAGGCCCCTCCGTCTGCCCCACACACACCACTGGGGTCTCTCCACACTGATGTCCCATTTCCAACAACTGTCTGGACTCATAGCAAACACTCTGATTGTTTCCAGAGGATAAACAAGCAGGGGTCATTTTAATAGTACAAATGCCAGCTGGATATTAAAACGAAAGTGTTTGGATGTTCCACACAAGTGAACAGCAGATAAATCTGGGCCACTCTCCAGCCCTGCACACTCCATCTCTGATTAGAAAGACCCCCGAGAACGAAGAGAAGGGGAGACACCAGCACACAAAGTCCTCCTTGCAGGCGGATCCAGGAAGCGGCCTCGTGTGTCAGGCTGCACGCTCCACGGGTTCCAGCACCGGCCCCAGGGCCAGGTGGGTGTGCCGAGTGCCTCAGTGTTCAACCCTCACTGCCATCACCCAGGAGCCAGGGGAAACTGGCTTCCTGGGCCCCAAACCCAGGTGCTCCGTTCCAGTCAGTGTGAGGAGGGACCTGGATCGGAGTTTCCCAAGCCCCGCAGCTGGTGGAGCCACAGCGGGGAGACAAGGCAGAGTGACAGGGCAGACTCAGCCTGCACCTCGGCAGCCGGGCAGTCTGGGGCAAGTCACTCGACACATCTGGACCTCAGTGTCCTCATCTGAACACAGACAAGTAACAACAGTGCTGCCTTAGAGTGCTGTCAGAGCACGTGGGGTCAGGCCTGAGCATTCCTAACGGTGACACGGTGCCCTGCTCAGGAGAGCTTCGTCCATGTCACCTGCCGTGGAAGGCCACATCCTCTGGGGCAAGCCTGCCTCCTGAGAGGGTGGCACTCCCAGTGTCAACGACACCCCCGGCAGCTCGCTCTCTGGGGTCTGAGAGCAGATGTTCAGGGACTCAGGCCTGTACCCAGCAGGCCCCAGTGGTGTCACAGCACAAGGCAAGACAGGGCTGCAGCCCCAGAGCGTGCACTGGGCCTGGGGGCAGCCAGCCAGGAGGGCTCATCTGCTTCCATTTTCCCTGACCCCAGAGGCACGATAAAAGGGAGAGGCACTCCTACCGAGCCCGTGTCTTACGGGGAGCAGGGCTGTGCTGCCCTTTCAGGCCTGCAGGCAGCGGTGGTGGCCAGATCCCCAAGGCAGAGGGTCCCCAGGGACAAGGCCCTCCCTTGCACTCACAGGCTTCCCCTTTTTCAGCTGTGCGGGGCCTGCGGTGGTCACCACTAAAGGAGAAGGTGGTTCCTCTGCAGGAGCAGCACCGACAGCTCACACACATGGGTGGAGCCCGCTGACCAAATCCACGGACCACACACAGGACTCCTCACATCGAGCGCCCCTCCTGCACTGCTATACACACATGCACTCACTCCAACAGCCCTACGTGAGCACACACTCGTCCCCCGAAGAACACACGCTGTCTCCCGTCTCCCCACTGCCACCTCCAAGGGGCTCAGTGACCTGGAGCAGCCACCAAGGAATGACTCCCTCACTTCTGCTCTTCCCACCACAGCCATTAGGAGGACATGTCTCTCCCTGGCCTGCCTGTCCCTTGTGTTTCTGGGCCTGGGAAGCCCCAGTACCACACAGGAGTGTCCCAGGGCCCACGGACTTGCTGCTGGACCTCAGAAACCTGGAGTCAGAGGTGCAGTGGCCAGGATGCGGGAGAGATGAGCCACTGCACACCAACCCCACCTCCAGAGGACCCAGGGGGCTACGAGCCAGGCACACCCCTACATCCTCTCTGGGTGGGGGGTGGGGATGGTAAAAGTGTCTGCAGAACTCTCCAAGTCGTGGTCCAGCTGCTGCCCAGAGGGGAGTGGGTCACCCACAACCTGCCCGGCTCCTGTCTGCGTGCCAGAGTGAGGGGATGGAAGAGTTGGCACATCCATGCCACCTGCAAGCCCCTTCTAACAGCTCAGCCACTCGGCACCATCCCCATACCGTGGCTCCTTGGAATCTCTCTGACCCCCACACCTCACTCAGCCATACGTATGCATGCAGTGCAGCACCCACAAACTATACACACCTGCATCTTCTCACGTAGACTCACGGAATCGTAAGACGAAGCACAGAGGCCTCGCTCTCCCACCCGGCTGGGCGGTAGGAACTTTGTTAATGCCCTGAGCCCACGTTCTCCTTGGACCACATCCTCCCCGCTCCCCGGACCCAAGTCCCAAAAGTAAGGCAGGTCATAGCTTATGAGACATGGAAGTTGAGGTAAGTACCTTTCATTCAGCCCCTTTGTTTTCAGGTAGAGGATGAACCCCAAGAGTGCTCTGAGGTTTCCCAGGGAGACAGGCACCACTTTGGGGCAGGACCCAGGGCTCCTTCCTCCCCTCAAGCTGCCGACGCCACTCCAGCTCGCCCTCCCGCCCCTGTATTTGAAGAGAAGCCTCAGTGAGTGTGATTTCTACTGGTCCTCACAGTGCCACTGCTGAGGGTCTGCATCACTGTCCCATCCCCCACTGGGTGCTCGGTGTCACATGGTGATGAGTGACAGCTGCAGCGTGAGAACACCCACCCCGGAGAACAAAACCACCCTCACCTGAACCCCTGCCCGTGGGGGGTAACACTGTTGTGACCTAAAGTCATCAGGGAAACTAGGGACCACGAGGATTCAGTCACAATATTTTACAGAGAAAACAAAGTTCCTGTATCCGTATCTATCTCAATGACCAACTCTAATTCCAAAAGGCCGTCATACACTCACTTGCCCCTTTTCCAAAGTCATTTTAAAACACGTACTTTTCACCTAAAAGGGCCACAGCAGAACAGCACTTCCGTAGGCCGTGCACCCAGCAGCCTGCCAAGTCCGGAAGCCGCCTGCACGGAGTACAGCGTTTGTCCCTAAAACGGGTGTTTCCCTCCGAACGAAACCTTTCACCTCCTCACCTCGAGTCTGGTGGCTCCGAGCCCGCGCCTGGCTCCAGCACGCAGGCTCTGTTCCTCTCCACGGGACACCGACGAGAGAGAGAGAGAGAGAGAGAGAGAGAGAGAGAGAGAGAGAGAGAGAGAGAGAGGGGACGGATGGCCAGACAGAAGGACACCCTCGGGGCAGACGAGCCTTTAGCAGGAAGTGACAGCAAACGCAGTGGAGGAGCCAGAGGCCCCAGGACAGCAAACCACAACAGCCCCGGACTCGGAATAGGTGTTAGCTATAGCAAGGGGCTGCGCAGTGGGGCACAAACAGTCCTCTGTGAGTTGGTGACGCTGGAAGGCGTGGCCAGCACCACACCCACGTCATCGGGGAAGGTTACACTCCCTTCCCCAGGCTCCAGAGCACTCCGGAACTCCCTGGGGATGAATCTCGCCCCGCCTCGTGTCAGGCCTGGGCTAGGGCGGGGGTGAGTGAACAAGCCTCAGTGTGACGGACAGAACGCAGGAGGCGGCTGCGACGGGTCAACCGGGTGAGGAGACCGCTGTGTCCCACCTGCCCTGAGGTGCAGGATGAGAAGGAATGAAGCAGAGAGAGGACCTTTTTCTCCCCCTCCCCTCCCCCACCGCCGTGTGTCCTTTCCAGACCACTGGCATGACTTCGAGGCCAGGAGGCCCGGGTGTCCCTGCCGCTAAGACGAGGCTGTATTTTCAGTCCTGGCCGAGTAGCTCATCAGTTGGTCAGAGCATCATTGGTTACAGCAAGGTTGCAGGTTTGATTCCCTAAGGCGCACACAAAAATTAATCAATGAATACATAAATAAGTGCAACAACCCATCAATGTTTCTCTCTCTCTATCTCTCTAAAAAAATCAATAGATTTTTTTTTAAAAAAAAGCCTTATTTTCAGAAGCCTGATGAAGAAGGCCAGCCAAGAGCTGGAGACACCCAGGGCCTGGGGAAGAGGGCGGAGAAGGCCATGGGGCAGAGAGAAAGCCACTCCCCCGGCCGTCGAAACCTGGGCCCCTCAAGCCGCTGAACAGGAGCCCCCACCGCCTGGGGGCTCTTGCTGGGCAAGCCTGGGCGCAGTGGGGTTGACTACAGCAAGGGCCCGGGGCGGGCGGGGGGGAGGGGGTTGTGCTCCGAAGAGGTTGAAGGCCCAGCCCCAGAGAGAGGCTGGCAGAGAAGCAGCCCCGCCCCGGCCAGCCCCCCTGCTGACAGCCTGGACCACCCTGCAGGCCACCCACAGGGCAGGCACCTCCTGCTAGCCAGGGAGGAAGAGCGAACCAGGAACTGGTTCAGAAAACTCCGGACATGTGATCTGACCCCAGAGTGCCGTGGAGTCAAGTCCACACACTTCAGAAGGCAGTCATCCTAAGAACAGCTCGGACGAGGGCTGGGACACAGTGGGGCTGGGACACAGTGGGGCTGGGGAGCGGGGAGCAGGGTGCATAGCACGGCTTCCTGGAAGACACAGAGGAGCACTTGTTCTCCGACAAATGGGCACTCTCCATTCCAGACAGTGGGCTTGTCCCTGAAGATCCCAGGGGCAGGAGAAGCGGAGGCAAGTGACACATCTGGAGAGGCTTGGGCTCAGGCACCAGGAAGGAGTACCTGGGCAGGGGGCTGCAGACAGAGGTGCGGGGGGAGGCAGCTCAGACCCAGTTCCTTCTGGAACCAGAGGCAGGAGGGTCCTGAGCGTGAGAGCTTATTCAAGTTCATTCTGAGGACTCATATGACGGCGGCTCACTGCGAGCTGACGCAAAACCCACTCCCAAGCGGCCTGCTCTTCTGTGAAAAGCTGCAGGGACTGCGTATCGGGAGCGGCCACCCTCCCACGTTCCACATCCGCCTCCCAGCTCTCTCGGAGGCAGTGGCAGAGGCCCAGATGCCCCTCAAGTCTCCAGGCACATACCCAGGCCCAGCCCCTGGCCTGCCCCACAGCCTGAGATCAGGGAGGAGAATCCTTTTTATTAGAATGAGCAGATTACAATGCTGGCACTTAGCCACAGTCTCTTGGTTAGAACAAAGGGTCAAAGCCCCCAGTCCCACTAGCAGCCTCCACGTGCACCCCACTCTGAGGAGCTGCCCTTCCAATGCTCTGCGGGGAAAGCAGGCAGAGGGAACGAGAGCCTGGCCCTCCTCCACTGTCACCACCTGGCAGGTGAGCGCAGGCCCAGCAGGGCCCATGGCTGAGCTGGGGCCCCTGGAAACCCTGATCTAGTTAAAATACATCTATCTGCAGCATTCAGAAAATAGCTATCCACAGTATTGCTTTCAGCTATAATGGAAAACTGATGGCTTTTATCTCCCCAACTTTATGACTATTGATGGGATAGAGGCTGAGGTTTGATGACCATTTAATAGCCGACCCTGTGCAGTTAGCAGAGCCTCAGAAAGCAGTGAAAGTGCCGAGATGATTGTCTGGCAGAGAATTCTTCGCTGAGGTCCAGGAAGCAAAACAACCACCCTCCCCAGGCTCCAGCAGAAGGAAAAAATCAAAGTCATCATCATTTCTGTTTCCCCCCCCTTCCTGCCATTGACCCTTGGGAGGCAGATCCAAAGGGAGGCAGAGGAGGGGGAGGGACCCCAGCAATGCAGGCATGAGCCCTAATGGAGAAAGGGGGTGAGAGAGGGGACTCCGGGCTGCGGAGCCTCTGATGGACACCACGGCCCCCCAGCCCTTCCTACTCATGGACCGGCCGGCTCCTGCAGGACAACAGGAGCTTGGGACTGTCAGGCCCCAGGGAAGGGCTGGAAGGGAAGAGAGGAAACAGAAGTCTGGTCGAGCCTCTCATCCAACTGGTCTTAGACCTTCTGTTCACAGCTAGAAGCCAAAAGCCATCCCTGGGCTCTGCACCACTCAAGCACCAGGCCTCCCCTGATCTCCTGGCTGCCCCCCGCAGGTCCACGGGCCAGCACTCTGCCGGGGACATCACCCCTTTACATGCAGGAAGGAGAAGTGCAGGGGACAAAGGCTTTGCAGCATTCACAGATCTTCTCACACTTCCTGCAATGGTCCCACGAGGTAGACAGGGAAGATTTGATTCTGCCATCTTGCTAAATGGCTCGGAGATGCCCCATGTCCCAAGCCTGGGACCCTGGTTTTAACTCCCTGCCCAGGTTGCCCCCACCAGGCCAAACTGCCTCTCAGGACATGGCCCAGGGCACCAAGGCCTGGCCTTCTGCCTGGGTCCTGCCACTCCCTAGCTGTGTGGCTTCGGGCAGATAACCTCCGGCCTCTGGGTCTCAGCTTCTTCATCTGCACAACGGAATGTTGTTCGGATGAGCTTCCCGATCTGCTCCTGCGCTGCTTCCAAGTGAGACTACGGGCCCCCAGGGCTCTGCCCAGGCACATTCTTGGACACGGCGGCGCCTGGCTCTGCCCACAGCCACCCCTTTTCCAGACAGCAAATCCTCCCCGCCCTCAGCCCAAGGCACACGGGAACACGGGTCCGAGGCCCTCAGGCAGCGCAGGGAAAGGGGATTGTCCAGGCACGTGTGCAGGGACCTCAAAAGCTGGCCCTTCCCCACCTTCAGGCCTCACGCAGGTGCTCTGGTTGGTTCTGTCTCTGAAGCCCCTCTGCCGGGCCCAGACCTGTCCCCCTGTCCTGCTTTCTCCTTGCCCAGTCTACCTTGGGAGACGAGAGCCCACCTGTCCTCCAAGCACAGGTCTACACCGCCCCCCACGAGCAGCTGGTGAACTCACACAGCCCCCGAGTCTTCTGAGCTCACTGGTTACCACTGGGTAGCTTCCAGTTGATGTCACAGGGCTTTCTGCCTGTCCCTGCCAGAACTAGAGGAGGGGCAGTGAGCAGCAGACCTCGATCCTTGCTTAATTTGCTTAACACTCCCCCAGAGACACACACCCTTAGGACAACCGTGCAGAGCTGCAGAGTGAGCGCGCCCCGCCCCGCCCTTCCAGGCCCAGCCCCCAGCACTCTCCAACGTGCCCAACAGCCAGCTCCCAGCGTCAGCACCAGCCTCCGTCTTAATGGTGCCAACACACAGTCCGATCCCTGAACTCTTCCTCGTTGGGCATCACCCTCCTGGTCTGTGGACGGCTGCCGAGGAGGCCTCCGCAGTCCACTCTGAAATCCGCCGGCTCCAGGGCGGTCCTCGCCCTGCACTGCCGTAGACGTTAGAGGGATCGGACCGAACTCTCCCAGTGGCCCAGCCGGGGAGAACAGCCCGAACCCACCAGCGGAAAGCACCAAGAAAAGTGCGTGCCCCACCCCGAGACAGCCCAGGGGGAGGCGCGGACGGCTCTCTGAGGGTCTCCTTGCCTGAGTGGCCTCTCCCCTCCAGGGCCTCGAATGTGCTGCCCCACCATTGGTCAGGCTTCCGTCCAGACACGAGCTGCCCGAGGGCTCAGAGTGAGTGAACACGCAGGAAAGCATGCTGCGCGTGCGCCTACGGGGACGGGTGCCCACCCGGGAAACGGGGTGGCCTCGGAGCGCGGGGAAGCCCCGCACACGGGACGCTCTCGGAGACTGAAGCACTAACAATGTACTTGGAGCTGAAAGACACCTCACACAACAGCATGTACCGCGCTGCGTCATTTTTGTGAAAATCCGTGCATCTAAAACGTCTAGGGGCATACACACGTTCTCCAAAATGTAGGCACCCGCTTGTTTCGGGGGTGTCAGGATTGCAGGCCAATTGTTTTCTTCAGTATACTGGCCAGCCTGGTCTGAGTTGTGTTTCACAGTGAGCACCTATAGTTCTTATCATTGGTAAAGTGAATTTCATTTTGACAGGAAAAAAGGAAGAAAGAGAGAAAAGGAGGAGGGATGGGGGTGTCAGGGAGGGGAGAGGAGGGAAGAAGAGGGGAGGGAAGGAGGAGAGCCCACCTCCTGGATTCCCTTCCCTTCACTTCATCCCGAAACAGGAGGTCCACATGACACCTGCTCTGAAGGGACCTAAAACGGTCACCAGCCTGACGCTCATCTGAGGCCTGGCAAGGGGCCTCCAGCCTCTGCTCGATACCTCGGAGGACAGGGAACTCACTGCCGCCCAGGCGACTCGTTCCAGTCTCCAGCAAGACGAGTCAGCTGCAGGCAGAGACAACACTGCGGCCACAGCAGTGCTGGGGTTCGCGTAGCTTCTACCCAAGACTCTGTCCGCCTGACTCCGCTTCTCCCTCTTCCTGAGCCTGCTGGGGCGGGGCACCGACAGGGGGGCCACCATAGCAGGGCACCCTGTCTGCTCCGAGTCTCCCCAGAGCATCTCCACTCCAATCCTTCCCTCTCCCTCCCTCCCTCCCTGCCTCCCTCTCCCTGGTACCTTGTTCCTCAAGCAGGACATTGCCCCCTGCCTGGAACAGGACAAGCCATGCCCAGTCCTGCTTCCCCTCCTATCCCCTCTCCCAGAAGGCTCTGCCCCTGAGCGCCCTCCCCTCCCCCAACCCCAGCTGCAGGATGGACCTTGTCTCCCCAGCACCCCCTGTGGCTCTGCCAGCCATCGCCTCCCCAGCCCTGCCATGCCCACAGACAGCACTTTAACCCTCACAACACTCAGTCAAGGAGGGCCTGCACTCCGTGCCCAGCGTGTGCACACGGGTGAGCCTCGGCTTCCCAAACGAGCTTGGAAGCGCTCACTCTGAAGGAAGCACTGATTACCCTGCGTCTGGGGGCCAGCCCCAGGCTCTCTGCCTGTCCTGCATCAGTGTACTTAATCCTGTAACCGCCGACTCCAGCCCCACCTCTCTCCTGAACGCCCACGCAAACACTTGGCTGACTTTTCCCCTCACACGTTCCAAAGGCTTTCAAACAACAGGTTCAAAAACCAAACATCTTCCCTCTAGTGCTCAGACCTCCTCCTCCTCCTCCTCCTCCTCTTCCCGCCTCTCAGGTCAAGGCCACGGGGCCAGGGACCTTGGCATCAGCCTGGACTTCTCCCCACCCTCACAGAACACTCCCAGTCAGTGCTAGGGGCTGGCCTCCCTCTGCAGGTCTCTGCAGTGGCGTCTCAGACCAGGACCCCCCAGCCCTGGCCTCAGCCCGGCCACAGCGGGTCCCCAGCAGGACTCCACGACTCCAGCCTGGCTCCCCGCTGACCACTGTGCTCACAGCAGCCCAAGGGGTCTTTCCGAAGCACCCAACGGACCCAGTCTTTCTCTTGCTTCAAATTCTCGCGGCCCCCCCATTGTCTTCCTGAGAAAATCAAACCCCCAAAAACTGTATAAGGGTTTCAGATGCTGGTTCTCCCCTCCCTCAGACCACATGCCCCTCTTTCCACATGCACACGTCCTCTGCAAGGGCCAGCTCCCAGTTCAGCCACACACCCCCAAGCTGAGCTGCTTGCCCACCCCCGCCAGCCTCAGGGCCGGCCTCCACCTCCTGGCCCACTCGAGCCTGTCAGCCGCTCAGGGCAGGCCTACAGAAGTGGGGCTCCATGACAGTCCTGGAGAACAGGGTACCCGGCTCCGGCTCCTGTCCTTATTCACACGAGGTACGTGCAGAGGCCCCACTATGTAAAAGGAACTCCCAGGCTCACGCAGCTGTGGAGACGAGGACCTCAAGCCAGGGCTGGGACACCAGCTCTTCACACACTTCTGACAAAGACGTCTGGGGGTGTCTTTCCTTGGGCAGGTCCTGGCGCTCAGAGAGCACCCCCAGTGGGCCCAGGGGGAGGCACTGCACGCTCAGGAGGACACTTCCACACTAAAGCAATGACCATGGTCCAGGCAGGATGTGAGTAGCCCTTCCAAAATTTCCCTCCCACTGGACATGAGGAGCAATGTCTTTGTGTACAACTCAACATCCCAGCCCACCCAAGGAGGGAGGGTGCCAGTGCTGGTCTGGTGAGCTTGCCCACCTCAGAGACCTGGAGAGCAGAGCTGCCTGCAGGTCCCCTAAGCTTCCAGGCAGCCCAAAAGGGCCCTGAGAGGGACGGCGTGGCGGAGGTGAGGGTGGGGGTGATGGGGGGAGGGAGGCTGGCTCTGGGACACCAGGCTTTGCCACTTAAGAAGAGGAGAAGGAACAGGCTGCCTCCCTGCTGTGGACAGGGCCCCAGGAAGGCAGAGAGCACATCCTCCCTGGCCTCCACATCCTGCCCCTGAACCACCAAGGAGAGGAAGCTCAGGTGGCCCTGGGCCCCTCTCCAGCGCTCCTCATCTCCAGGCAGAACAGCAAGGCTGCCCTGGAGGAACGGGCTGTCCCCTCGGGGGGGTGCCGTCCAGGCTGCTCAGAAGGGCATGGGGAGGAGAGATGGCTCTTCCCACCGGTCAAGGGGCTCTTCTGGCTATGGCTGGAGAAACTAGTCAGTGGCAACGGCATGATGGCTCCCAGAGTCCAGAGACATGGGAGGTGGGGACGTTTGGGGTCCCTGTCCCGTTGCAGTGTATGGGTCACCATGGAAGACCATCAGGAGCATGTGGCCCACACCAGGGACGCCCCCAAGACTGGGGCCTCAGGACCTCAGACTGACCCTGGTCAAGGTGTGGGCAAGGAGCTGCAGAGAAGCATGGTAGCACACCCAGGACCGCCCACAATGGCAATGACCCCCCCCCAAACCAAGCCCGCGTTGAGTTCCCCTCAGCCTTTTATCTGTGGAAGGGACAGGAGAGAGACTTCTCCACATGGGAAAGATCCCTTTCCCTGAGGATTTTCCCCAGGAAGCTCCGACCAACTCCCAAACATTCCTGGAGCTCTGATCAGGTTTCAGTAATCACTACATCACCCAAACTGCTGTGGAAGGGGCCACCGATGCACACCACCTTCCCAAACCCTACGGTCACTCTCGTCCTTCTGACTCGCTGGGCAGCATCTGGCAGAGCTGCCCATACTTTCTTCTTCAAAAATCCCCGACTCCCGAGGCACCACAGTAACACCCCCAAACTCTCCCTGGGCACGTCTGGGGGCCGGGCGCATCCTCAGTGCGCCCCTGGTTGCCAGCCTCTCCCTAGGAGATCCTGCCGCTCCCCGAGCCTCAAGCACCACAAGCTCACCCACGACACCCAAGACGTGCAACTCCAGCCAACCTCAGACAAGAACATCCCAAAGGCATCTCAAAATCACCAGGCCTAAAGTGGAGTTCCTAATTTGCCTCCCCCACCCCACCAAGCCTTCACCATCTCAGAAAAATGGCCCCATCACCACCAAGCCACTCAGGCCAGAAGCCTGTGAGTTACCCTTGAGACCCCCCACCGCCCTCGCTCCCACATCGAGCTACATCACGTCCATCTCCAAAATACCTCAACATTACCCACTCATCTCCCTCCACACGGTGCTCTCCCCAGCCCAAGCTGCCCTCATCTCTGATCAAGGGTTACCAAAATAACCTCCTCCCCGCCTCCCTGAGGCCATTCTCCCCTCCTCCCTTAACTCTCCGCACGGTAGCCAGAGCCATCTTTTTATATCACGATTTTAATAATGCCACTACTTGGCTTTAGGAGCTTCCTTCTGACTGTCCTTAGAATAAACCCAAGCCCCTCACTGTGGCCTGCAAGGCCCTGTGCGACCTGGCCCTGCCTGGCCCCCAGCCTCCTGCACCCCTCTCCCAGGTGCCCTCTGCAACACCAAGGCCCCACCCTCCTCCACAGGTCCACGAGTCCCCTGCTCCCCAAAAAAACGCTCTTTCTCCCCTCTGCCTCACTTCCGGCTCCTCATTCTTCAGGTCTCAGTTCAAATGTCAACTCCGCAGTAAAATTTTCCCAGCCGCCCTTTTTGAAGTAGGCCTCCCCTCCTTCCCCCATTTTCTCCATTTTTCCATCCACCTGCTCATTTCGAAAATGTTAATCCTAGACTTGTCTCCTCCCCTGATGGTTAGACGTCTCTCTCCTCCCTAAGACGGTAAGCTACCCGGCTGCAGGGGCTGGCTCTGCTGCGTTCTCCAGTGAACCCCTGGTGTCGAGCATGGCGCCGGACACGTAACGAGTGTGTGTTGAATGAGCAAACTGACACACAGTAACATGATGTAAGGGTACTGAGGATGGCGGAGACCTACGGGGAAGAAGAGCGAAGCACTGAAGAGAAGTCACGTGATCAGTGCCACGGGAAGGACCAGCTCGAGAAAGCTTGAGCGGAAGGTGTGGCTGAGACAGGGCTCAGGACAAACCACGCGTTGAACGAAGCATGAGTCTCAGTTCCATGGACAAAAAGGCTGTGCCCCCGCCCCCCCCAACCCCCACCCCCGCTGACATGCTGAAGCCCGAATCCCCAATGTCTCAGTGTTTGGAGGTGGAGCCTTTGAGGGGGAGGGTGGAGCCCCCGTGACAGAATCAGATGCAGAAAAGAGGAAGAAACACCAAATCTCTCTCCCTGCATGAAGAGCACCCTCACCAAGAGCCCCGCCTGCCGGCATCCTGACCTCGGGCCTCCAGCCTGCAGGACCGTCAGAAAGGAACGTTGTTGTTTAGACCCCAGCCTACGGCATCTGTTACAGCAGCCAAGCAGACTAAGACACCGGCAAAGAGGGCCCGAGGCAGTGAGTGGACGCAGAAACGATCAAGCAGCCGGTAAACAGAGCGAGCTCAGGGTAGCTGAGTGTGCCCTGCCGTTGTGCAAGCAAACACCACGCTCAGCGGCTGCAGGGGACGCACAGCATGCTCAGGCCGGGACAAGCCTCACCGACTCAGATTCCGATTATTTCGGCCTCAATGGCATCTCTCCATACAGACCAGTCGTCCTGCTCCTGCCGCTCACCCCGGCGAGCAGGTTGTCACGCAGAACTCCACAAGGGGGTGCACCTCATCTTTGTGGGGTGTGAGCTCTGTGGAGCCCAGACGCCCAGAGAGCTGCCTGGATGGTCACAGTTCAAGGCGCTCTCTGCCTAGCCATGCTGATGTGGCCAGAGCAGGAAGATGGGTCTTACACACTAGACACCTAGGCGGCAGCCTCTCTGTTTATTTTCCCCGGGCCTTTGGTAAAGAAATGTTCAACATTCCAACCTTCTCTCAATCGCCACAGGAAGTTCCAAGAGGAGTCCCCTTTGTGTACCTTGGCCGAGTTCAAGGGTGAGCAGGGACCCTACGGAGGGAAGCCAGCAGCAGGAGGCAGCATGGGATGCCCAAAAGGAAGACCAGTCTTGGGGTTTCCATCCTCGGGAAGCAGGTGACTTTGCTCCCCGGAGGCACTCCTGGCCCAGCTCTGGTCTCGGAGTGAGTGAGGAGGCTGTGGGAGGCTCCTCTCCCTCAAGAAGGGGGCGCTCCCCTACGCCGCCAGAGTGACCCAGGGAACACAGTGGGAGGCAAAGCAGGACTGGGATTTCAGGAATCCCTGAGGAGAAACCCTGCCATCCAGTGTGCTGAGTGCCTCCACTCCCCCTGCAGACGCAGTGAACAGTGTCCTCTCACGGGACTGGGAGTACCCTGTGGCCAGGACCTCCGCCGACCCTGCTAACTCTCCGATCCCAGCAGAAGGCGTGGCCCAGAGTGGATGTCCAAACAGCCGATAAGTGAGTAAAGGAAGGGCCCCAAGCCCCTCACTCCTGAGCAGATAACCCGCCAGCCCAGGAACCACTGGCCCGATGCCAGCAGGGCAAGACCCTCTTTTCTCAAAGTGAAGGCTCGGAAGCCCCGCAGCCCACCTACCACTATGGAAATCATCATTTGCTACTATTCAGAGATAACCTGCTGAGAACATCAGCCAACAGACTCCACAGAGTCCAAAAGAAGCTGAGGGACAGCCCAAGGAGCCAGGAATCCCTCCCAGACCCATTCTGCCCATGCTCACCCAACACCCGGCAGACACCAGACACGCCCCAGCTGGTTAGAGGGGCTTGTGGAGGGGTTCACTCCTGTTCCCTGCAGAGAGCCACAGGGGTGGGACCCCAGCTTTCTGCCCACTCCGCAATCCCTTGGGACAAGGACAGTGTCCATTGCACAAAGGGGTCCAGGCAGCCAGGGGAGCCCCAGGCTAGAACCTATTAATACACATTCTCAGCACCCAGAGGTTACATCGCAGCCGAGGGCATGGCATAGGGCCAGCGCCGAGTTATTTATATCCTCTCGGCAGACAACAGAACAGGGCATTTCAGAGGGCCTCTTCCACGGGGGCCTGGGAGAGCCAGAGTTTAAGAACCCTCTTTCCCACAATCCCCCCCCACACACACACACACATACACACATGATCAGGACTTCTGCATTCATCCTTGCAATGAGTGTAAGCTGAGACGGGAGAAACCAAGGAAAAAATAGAAGCAGGTCCTAGCCCACTGCAGGGCTGGGGCGAGAAATTCAGCCAAATCCCAGGGATCCATTCCAAGAGCTCCTCTGGGCTTTCCAGACTCTGTATCAGAACTTTTTAAAGGAAAAGCCTCTTCTGGTCTCACGCCCACAGCCCTGCCAGCCGGGGGGCTGGGAACCCAACACGGCGAAAGGCAGAGCTCGGGCTCCCGGGCTGGCTCCGGCACCTTCACCACCAGCTGGAACCACGGCTGGAGCAGGACTTTCCACTCTCACCCCAGACTGTAGCCGGTCCAAAGCGGGAGCTTTGGAAGGGCTTCCAATGACTGGGGGGCCCCAGCAAGGAGACATCCTCGTGTAACCAAAGACTTCAAACGCCAACGCTCTGTCCTCAATGACATCTCGTGAGACGGCACAAGTGGGGGTCTGCCAAATATCACATGGGGGGTGTCCAGGGCCACCTCTGGGGGTGGCAACAGCATGTCCACAGCCTCGCTCTCATCTAGTGCCCGCTGAGGTGGACTCTGGCCTGGCTGCTCTCCAGGAACCCAGAAGCCTGGGCCCAGCGAGGCCAACGTCCTGTGCAGAAGGGAGGGGACCGAGCAGGAGTGGGCACTGTAGCGCTGGAGCGTGGGGTACAGTCTGGGAGAGGCCTGAGGACCTCACTCCCAACGAGTCTGCCCAGATAGGCTCTCCCGCCTTGACCCCGGTCAAGACCCAAGGCCAGCTTTGTCCTTCGAGTGTCCAGGAAAAGAAGCCTTAGGGGCCCCCAGTTCATGCTCCAAACACCGAGACGCTGGGCTCTCCTGTTTCCACAGTAAAGGTTCCCCCTGTGGCGCCCACGGGCAGGGGCAGGGCATCCAGAAGCCCTGGAAGGGAGGGGAGCACGCAGTAGGCAACAGCCTGTTCTCCAGAGGCCCCTCCCTCCCAGCCACCCACCCCCTCCCTGTCTCCTCCATGGATCCCCCCAGCATCCATGGGTCAGCGAGCCAGGCCTGCAAGCCCGTGGCAAGAAGTCAGTTCCTCCCCTCAAGCCCATGCCATCTCATTTCCTCGTGCACCAAGACCCCCTGTCTCCGGGGGCACGGTCTCTCATGGAGGCACCGGGGGTGAAGGCGGAGTGGAAAGCTGCTTCCACAGACACAGAGCCACAGCCTGGAAGGCTCCTTGGAGATGTGTGAGCATCCCTGCATGACCAGTGATGAAACCGAGGCCATGGGGAGTAAACAGCCCAGCAAGGACCACCTGAGAGACGGGGCAGAACAAGCACAGAAGACAGGTCTCCCGGCACCAGGGCCACCATGGCAACCGCCTCCACCCCACCACCCCCAGCCTCTGTTTCCGCACAGAGCACCTCTCCCACCTCTGCTCAAGCCTGCGCTCTGTGTTATAGGCAGAGTCCCCAAAGGACACTTAGCTGTGATGTCACAACCCCCCAGGCCCTATCAGCCTCATCCTAAATATAGGCTCCGCCCTCACACCTGCCGTGCCACTTGCAGGAAGGAAAACAGGAGAGACAGCGAGAGGAATGCCCAGGTTCTGGAACCAGGAGCTCATTGGCCACAGCTGGGGGCACCTGGCACTTCCCGTGCGGGACCCAGTTTGAAAACCTGAGTCCCAGTGTGTCGCTGGTCTGCTGGGCTCTGCACCTACCAGAGATGCCCACCCTCAGCTCCTGTGAGGCCCCCTCCCTGCCCCTCCCAGTGCTGGGTCTTGTCTCACCACCTTTTTTCATTCTACAGTGCCATGCTCATCTCCCAGTTCTCCGGTTTCAGGCTCCCTCACCTCCAGAAAAACAAAGAAACAGAAAAAGAAACCTCTGGCTCCTTAAACAGACACCGATGCTCTAAAAGCCACTGAAGTCAGCCCCACTGTGAGCTCTCCCATCTCATTCTAGCCAGACACCTTAGAAGCCACCCATATTGTCCTTCCTTGCAGCACCAGTGGCAAATGCACGCTGGTGTTTGTGCCATTCCTCTGCTCAGGCTGACATCTGGGTGGGCTGGGCTCCAGGCCCTGCAGGGTCAGCGGGAGCACCTGGCCCGCTGGTGTGTACGGGTCCTGAAGGCCCCACTTGTCACGCCAGGCTTGGCCTCAGGCTGGCCTCCAGCTCCCCGTCATTCCACAGACGCTGTATGTGAGCGGCCTGACCTCACATCAGCACCGAGAGAAGGAGAGAATGCGTCTTGATCCCAGAATTGGTGGCTCCCTTCCCTCGAGCGTGGGGGTCCAGCCTCCCCAAAAGTCTCTGCTCTCCCAGCTACTGGGGAGCTCAGAGCCCTGTGGCCTGTGCTCCCCCTGCCCTTGGGGGCTCTGGGTTTCTCCTTCCAGCCGCCCTATTGTTGATGCAGGGCTGAGTTTAAATTGCCTCAATCCATTGTGGGGTGTTTTGTGATAAGATGTGTTTTTTTAAGTAAGCAAAAGAAGAGTCCTTATTCTTGCCACCTTTCCGGAGACCTGCAGCCACCAATGGGGGTGAGCCCTTCTCTCAACTCCAGCAGCACCTGTTCCAAAGCGAGGCTTCCGAGTACGCACGGCCCAGCGCTCCCCTGGGACTGAGAAGACCTCCCCTTCCTCCTGCAGCCCCTGCGCCTCCCCGCTGGCCCAGTCCTCCTCAACGAGGCGGCCTGCACCCCTGCCTCGGCTTCCACCTCCCCACCAGGCCTCCCGCTGCAACTGGCTTCTGCCCTCCACACACTCACACTCACGTTCAAGCACACACGCACACACTTGCACACACACTCACTCTCACAACCTCTCACTCACACACATCTACAAACTCACACCTATACGCTTTCGTACACTCAAAGCTCCCTCACTCTCTCCCATGCACACATTCCCATGTGCACATGCACACACATGCACACTGACTGACATACCACCCGCTCCCTCCCTGGGGAGCCCCTTCTCTTCTGGCTTCTGGCCTGCTCCCCTTGGTTGTCCTCTAGCCCCCCACCCAACCTCCCTGTTGCAGGTTCCTCCTCCTCTGCCCCTCCCCTAGCACCCGGTGTTTCCAACCGAGTTCTGCTTCCCACCACCGGCTTCTCTTACCCCCTAAATACTGCAATGCCCAAACGTGCAGGTGGCCCCTGTGTAGAACCCCTGTGGGCTCCGCCAACCCTCTGGAAGCAGCTCAGTCACGGCTGTGGCTTCCATCACGACCGAGGTACCCAGCAGGTCCTGGCCCTCCTCTCACTGTAGCCCCAACACTGAGCTCCAGGCCCACAAGTGCCGGTGCCCCCAGACACCACCACAGGGACCAACAACACAGTTCCCCAAGCACTCCCACTCCCCAACCCCCCACACCGAAGGGCTGCATCACCCTTGTTGTTCCACCAGGAAACTCAGCGGCTGCTGGGCACTTATCCATTCAGGAGATGCCCATGGCACGCTCACCAGGTTCTGTGTGTAGGACGAGGGGTGGAGTACGGAGACAGACACGGCCTTGTCTCCGGGGACTTCGACCCAACGCCCAGGTCTGTCGGGCCCACCTATCAGTCACCTCTGAAATGACACTTCTCCCCACCCCCACAGCACTCACTCCAGCCCAGCACACTAGCCTGGACGAAGGCAGCTTGGACCGGACCCCCGCTCTGAAGGGCACGGCCGTGGGCCCCAAGGCAGCTTGCTGTCCACGTCTCTGCTTCCTCACTTGGCATACGGGACAGTAACAGTGCCTACCTCCCACACAGTCTCACTGCAAGGACTGAAGGAGGTAAACCACACGACAGACTGGGGTCTGCTGCACAGTACGCGCTCTTTCTGCACCTCCGTGAGCCCTGTTTCCAAGCAGCCCTGCCTGGCCTCCCCGCCTCGTGGCCCACACTCCATACGTGCCCACCACCTGTCCAGGTTCTTGCCTACCCACCAGCCTTTGCATATGCTCTCCCAGCTGACTTACTCCCTGCCTTTCTCCCTCTTAATTTTGGAGATTCAGCTCAAGACCTGTCCCCTCTGGAGCTCCAGGCTGAGATGCATGCCCCTGCCCTGTGCTCCCTCCTCAGGGCACCCTCGGCCCCATCCCACTGCACTGGAATCAAGGCTCTCATGAATTCCTTCCTGGACCGCATGCTCCTCCGAGAGCATCGTGTTCACCTCTACACTCCCCAGCCTCGGACCCCAGCCCTGGATGTGAGAGGGGCTCTATACATGCTTTGCAACAAACAGGAAAAGCAAGACAATTACAAAGAGGCAAATTTCAACTCACCGTAAAAATAAACAAACAAAACAAAACCCTCCTAATAATTAGGCTGCACTTTTGAAATCCATGCTACTCGCCAGGCCCTGTGCTGAGGTTTGGGCGTGCACTGTGTCATCACAGTGACCCTGGGACATGGGTGTTTTCACTCTTGTTCCACGGAGATTTGGGACATTTATAAACCTTGCTCCAAGTGGCACAGATAGTAGTGGAAAAGTCTGGATTCAAGCTCAGAGCTGTCCGACTCCAGACCTGTGTTCCAGCCCAGCGCTCAGTGGACTCAGCTGTTAATGCGGAAGGGCCTGCCTCTGTGCCTTACAAGAGCTAGGGCCTCCTGGGAATATTGGGGTTGCCGGGGGGGTGGGGGGTGGGGAGCTTCCTTTGGAGGTGGAGCTGAATTCACTGAGGGCTACTTCCTCTTCCTCGCTCTAGCAGTCCATGATTTAAATTATAAGCTCCTGCCCTGGCCAAGTGGCCCAGTTGGTTGCAGCGCCGTCTCATGTACCAAGTTGCAGGTTCAATTCCTGGTCCGGGCACATGTCTAGGTTGTGAATTCGATTCCTGGTCTGGGTGTGTACAGGAGGCAACCAATTGATGTGCCTCTCTCACTCAATCTCTCTCTCTCTTTCTCTCTCTCCACCTTGCCTCCTCTTTCTCTAAAACCAATAAACATATTCTCAGGTAAAGATTAAAATTAAGTAAATTTAAGTAAATAGTTCCTTGGGTTTTTGTCTTGGTTTCCCCATGGTGCTCAGCATGAGGCCGGGCACAGAGCGGGCAAACCATTAGCCCACTGGCGGAAGGACGGGAAGGCGGGAGGGAGGCCGGGCAGCTCGCTCTGCACCCATCCGAGCCGCCCTCTTCGCCGGGCCCAGGGTCGCCCCCAGCAGCCCCGGGGATGCCACAGAGGGAGGCACCCTGCGGCGCCCAACAGCCAGTGCTCTTACCGGCACAGGTGGTCGGCCCGGCACAGGCCGCGCAGGTCCAGGCAGTTGGGCTTCTCCTTGTCCTCGTAGGAGCAGCTGGGCAGGATGGTCTGCCGGCGGCGCTCGGCACAGGCCTGGTCCTGGCAGGAGCAGAAGAGCATGCGGTAGGTGTACTCGCTGGGCACCCGGTCGAAGAACTGGCGCAGGGCCTTGTGGCACTTGCGACGGTTGCAGCGCTCGGTGGCCGAGATCTCTCGGTTGCAGATGGAGATGTACGAGGAGCGCAGCTTCTTGCAGTTTTCGTTCAGGTTGCAGGCCTTGGCAGCGTCCAGGCAGTGGTTGCTCTTCACGCTGACCGCCGGGTCCGCCCCGGTCCCTGGACGGGGAGGGCGAGAGAGGTCAGAGGCCCGCACTGGCAGGGGGACGACACGCCACCCGCTCGCTGGGACACCACCTCCCAGCCTTCCCTCTGCCTTGCCTCAGCTTCCTGTCTGTGCAATGGGGCCCCTTAGCAGGCCCTCCCTCGCCAGGGGGCAGCGAGGGTTGAGTGAGCGGGTGTCCAGGCCCACGACGGGTCAGGGAGTGCGCCAGTCCAGTGAGTGGCTGCCAGGACAGCTGTTCTCCCGGAGCCTTATTAAGACTTATCGCAAGCAGAAAAGGTGAGCAACCGGGGTTCGAGGCTCTGCTCGTACATGTGGGAAATGCGGAAACAGAGCAGCTGGCTCACGGCCACCAGCTGGGGGCAGCTAAGCCCAGACGGGGACGAGGCCGGGCCCTGGGCACCAGCGCAGCTCGTGTGAGCTTCCGGCAAGGACACTGCTGGCAGTTAAGGCGGGACAGTTCCCCTGCAGGAGCCACAGCAGTCAAGGCACAAACAGCACCACCGCCACTCCCCTCCCCCCCCACCACCACCAGGCCCTCAAAACTGCCGGCACAGGGCTCAAAGCGGCCCCATGCATGGCGGGGCAGGGCTAGGGTGCCACTGCGGCTAACAGAAAGCTCTGGGAGGGGAGCTTGGCCCTGGGAGGGGCAGGCTGAAGGCGAGCCCCAGGCTCTGTGGGGTGAGTGCATCACCAGCCACGGCACAGGCGGCTGTAGGTTTCACGCCACTGCCGTGGGCGCAAGGCAGAGTTCCCAGGAATTGTCAGGGTCCCCTGGGCTGACTGCCCCCACGAGGGGAACACCCAGCACAGAGACCACCCAGCCCCCCACTGCCAGCCGGCTCCTACCCCAAGGCCCCTCCTGTCCACCTGCTGACAGACAGATGAGGAAGGCAGGAGCCCCGTCGGCATGTGCCCCCTCAAGACATGCCAGTGCGAGCAGATGGGTGATCACCTCACCCACAGGTGAGGACACCGTGGCGCTGAGTGCATGGAGAGCTTGCCCGAGGTCGCCCAGGACGCTAGTGGCAAAGCAGAGGAGGAGCCCTCACCCCACCAGCACCGTGCTGTGCCCGCTCGAACCACCGGCTTAGGCTGCAGGATGGGCCGCAGGTTCATTTGTTCTCCATCCACCAGCAAGTGCTTTTCAGTGCTGACCGAGCACCTCCCCCTCCACTCGGGGCCCTGCAGGGTGGTGGGGAGGACCTGGCTGAGGCACCCCAACCCCGACACCACGCTCCCTCCCGTGGCCAGCCCGGAGCCTGAGACCTGCCAGCACAGGTCCTGGTTTTCTGATCTCTGGTCACGAAAGGTCTGCCACATCCCACCTCAGCACAGCCCTCTCCCTGCCCCATGCCATGTGGGGTACGGAAGCGTAAGAGGGGCTCTCATTCTCGAGAGCTCACAAACCAGCCAGGGCACCAGGAGGCAGAACAGCAGAATGGTGCAGACCAGGAGCTCCAGAACTGAGCCACCTGTCCCCTTCTGGCCCTGTTCCTTATCAGCTGTGAGGCCTCGGGCAAGTGAACCTTCCTTTGCCTCAGTTTCTCTGTGTTCAAAAGAGTCCCTGCCTCACAGCGTTCTGTGCGCGTGAAGATCTCTCATTTTCTCTCTCCTTGCCTGCTGGGATGTCCCTGTAAGCTGGGACATCACCCACTGCAGCCTGGTGTTTGCCCCCCACCCGTCAGTGTGGTCAGGAACCCAGTGGCACGTGAGACACAGCCAGTGGCTCCCTCCACACCTCTCCTCGGGGCTTTTGATCCCCTTGTTGCTTCCCCGCAGGCCCCTCCTCAGCTGCTGTGCCAGGGCTCATCCCCTTCTCTACACGCACCCACTCCCCAAAGCCCTCAGGTCACCTTGCGGCCTTAACTGCCAGCAATGACTCCCAAATTTACATCCCCAACCAGACCTCCCCACTGAACCCCAATCCGTAAGTCCACCTGCCTGCTTGCTAGCCCCGCCTCCAAGGCTGACCTCACATCCCAAACCTGACATGCCCCAAACCAACATGTCCCCCCAAGGCTGCTCACACTCCGGTCTCCCTCACCCCTCTGAAAACAGGTGCACCCCTCCAGAGCTCAGGCCTCACAGAAAACCAGGACCTGTGCTGGCAGGTCTCAGGCTCCGGGCTGGCCACGGGAGGGAGTGTGGTGTCGGGGTTGGGGTGCCTCAGCCAGGTCCTCTCCACCACCCTACAGGGAGGGCCCTGAACAGAGGGGGAGGTGCTCAGTCACACACCACGTCCGAAAAACCTGGCAGTTCTGCCTTGGAAACACAGCCCCAACGCAGCCACAACCACCATCTCAGTCCAAGCCCGTCACTGCATGCTGCAGGGCCCTCCGGCCCAGACTCGCTCCTCTGCCCTGAACCTGTCCCTCACCCTGGAACAATTCTCTCATCACAGGTGACAGGAACCTTCCAGAACCTAAGGCCGAGGGATGAGGATCCTGGGCCCCGCAGCCTCCAGCGGCCTCCCATCTCACTCCAAGGCCCGTGCCTCCACACCTATGCTGCCCAATGCCAGCCACGTGCCCCTGAGCTCGAACTGCAGCCGGCCTGAAACTCGATGTCCATACCAGATTATGAAAATATACACCTCATTTTTCCTTTACTTAATAAGAAAAGCATTTCAATAATAATATTTTACTTTGATGACGTGTGGAAGTGATATTTTGGAGATACCATGTTAAATAAATGTATTATTAAAGTTAATTCCACTCGCGGCTCAGCTGGGAGGCTCAGTCCCGGTGGAGCGCCCTCCTGTGCACCCCAAGGCTGCAAGTTCAATCCCCAGTTGGGGAGCACATGGGAGGCAGATGGTTGATGCATCGATGTTTCTCTTTCTCTCTGCACCCCCCCCCTCTCTCTAAAATCAATAAACATATCCTCAGGTGAGGATTTAAAAAATTAATTTCACTTGTTTCTTTTTACTTTTTTAATATGACTACTAGAAAATTTAGAATTGCATGTGTGACATACTATTCGGAGTGGGGCAGAAGCAGGTGGACAGCTGTTCATGTGGAAAGTGATACAATCATTAGTAAAGGGTAACACAGGGATAAACCGTAACCTACTCTGCCCCCCGCCCCCGTATTTCCGTTAGCCGGCAGCGCTCTGCAAGACCTCTTCTCCTACTCTGCACGCTCACTCTGTTCCAGACACGCCGGTCCCCTTGGTCCTCCTGGAGTGTGCCTGGACCTCAGGGCCTTTGCGCCTGCTGCTTCTCTGCCTGGAAAGCTCTCCCCCACCCCCATAACCACACCTCTCCATTCCTCACTTCTTTAAGGTCTGTGCTCAAATGTTA